>CM067376.1:53213938-53408203 GCA_034510155.1 Eucriotettix oculatus | reverse complement strand
GCTCCCCGTATTCATTATTCCGGTGTCTCGCAAGCTACTTAAGAGACGTGGTACCACGACGCCTTTACTTAGTTTTGGTAACCATGTCCCATGTTTCCAGGATAGGGTTTGTGATCCGATTTCCACCTTGACCTCCGAGAGACGGACAACTGCTTGTTAAAGTCCGAAAAACCAACGCCTCTAGGTCGGTCGAGGATCATGGAGTTTCCTTCAAGATTGTTATTGTGGTATGCCCAGACATAATATCGTTGCACGCTACAGCAGACTAGTTGAGGTGTGGGCTTCAATCCGGACGGGATTCAAACTGTCTATGAACATTGGACAAACAATCGCGGAGCATCGAAGAACGCTGCACGGAACAATGACCAGATAGCATCCGTCTGAAGCAGCTCAACAAGTCCTGCTTTAGCCGACACGCACTTAGACTGGGCACACAATAACCTTTGAAGAAACCAAGATCCTTCTGACCGACCAGAGGGTTGGTTTTGAACAGCGTCCCTCTCGGAGTCAGTGGAAAGTCAGGAGCCAAACAACCCTATCCTGAACAAGACACTGGTTTCCAACTAAGTAAAGCGTGGGACCCAGTCTGTAAGTACTTGCGAGCACGAGAATAAAGAATAACGGGAGCCATATTAGCCGGCGGCCGGTAGTCAAAACGTCGATCCCTCTCCCGCTCTGGAACCCACGCCCGAAGACGCAGCGGAGATCCATGAACATGATACTGTTACGCAGCCAACTTTCAATAGTTTTTATATGGTGCAGAGTGTGCTCAGCACTCTCGAGAGCTAAACATTTTTGTATATTTTTAAACTATTTAGAACTAAACAGACCGAACAGATGGATCAACTACCTTATTCTTATAAATGAAATTCATGGTTTATATGTAAAAAGAGTTCAAATTTCGTACGTGTGTGTGTGTGTGATTATGTCTAAAGTGTGGAGTAATTTCAACGAAATTTTGTACACATGTTATTTCCGACTCGAAAATCAGCACTGTCGGGATAAAGCACTGGTACCATAGGGGTGGGAATGGAGAGGGCAGAAATTTTTAAATATGCAAAACCGGCCGATACTTGAGTCGAATAAATACTTTTCGGGGTCAGTCACCTGCGACACCATTTGTATCAGTCCTACCTTAATGACATATACAGAATATTAGGATACATAGCCTGCGTGATGCGTGCAGCGGCGGCGGTGACGTTCGCGAGAAACAAATAGTATCATAAATTAAATTAATTGTTTGTTACATTTAAACATTAATATCCCTAACATCGCCGGGTATCCAGCTAGTAAAAAATAAAATCACCTAATTTATAATCTTCCTATTAAATGTGAGGCTTACAGTCCAATTAATTGGTTATAATTTTACATTACATTAGTTCAGTTTAGTGCTGTTGCTAGTAATAGGTCCGTAGACAACTTCTCAGCTAATGCACCTTTCCTCGGCCTTCGGATTGACGATAAATTAAAGTGGAATGACCATATAGATCTGCTTGCCGGAAAACTAAGTTCAGCTTGTTATTCTCTGAGATCACTAATGCAACACGTTGACAAAAAGTACGTCAAAATGGTTTATTTCGCGTATTTTCATTCAATTATGAGCTATGGCATCTCTAATTGGGGAAACTGCTCCAGGAGTAATGAAATATTTAAGTTGCAAAAGCGTGCAATTAGAATACTTTCTAGCACGAATTCTAGATCGAGTTGCAAACCTTTCTTCAAAAGTTTTCAAATACTTACTTTACCAAGCGTATATATTTATGAAATATTAAAGTTTGTAAAGCGAAACACTAATTTGTTTCAAACAAATGGCGAGTTTCATGAATACGCGACTAGAAATCGTTCAGCTCTAAGGTCGGACAAGCATCGCCTTGCTCTACACCAGAAAAGTATTCACAATACCGGGATAATTTTATACAACAGCCTTCCGCCAGAGGTTAAAAATAGTACCTACAAAAGCTTCGTGAAGCAGAGTAAAACTATTCTTTTAAATGGCGCGTTTTACTCGGTACAGGATTTTCTTAATCGTCCTTCTAGTATTTAAATCAAGGTTCCTGCAAAAAGTGTTGAATGAGCTGCCTTATAAAATAGCACATCACACATCTTTAAAATTTCTATTCAGTTTTTTCTGCTCTTTTGTTTGTTTGTTTCATGTATTGCCTGGAGCTACGACGGAAGGACAGTTTCCTGGTCGCAGAGCTCCAAGTAGTTAAAACTCCATTGCGTGTTCCTCAGTGTGTGCTTGTTTGTGTTTCCCAGTGTGTGTGTGACATCGTGTGTCCGTGTTGTGTTTATATTGACTTTTGTCTATATATATTTTCTTTTACTAATTTATTTTAAGTTTATTTGTCTTTAATTATGTACTTTATTTTGTTCATTTTTAATTTTTAATGTATGACGTATCCTATTTCCTCAATCGAGGATTAATGGAAACAACAATAAATCTAAATCCTACTTGTATAGTAATATAAATTGATTAGTACATATCATTTGTTTATTGTGTCATATTTGTGCGAAGACTTATCCTACTTCCTCACTACTGGAAACAATAGATAATGCAATCTTATTTCGATAAATATTAGCTTGAACTAAAGCCATTCACGAGTTAAGGGAAACTTGGGAGGAAGAGCGTAAACCAGGCAACAGGATATAATCGGAAAACCGAGCGCGGCTGCTCATCGAGCGGAAAGCAATTGTAGGAAACCGCACGGCGATAAATATCAGCTGTCCACAGCTCATTCACTTTGCGTTCGCGGCAATTAACTCGTTCCAGATTGGTCACTCAACAAATCGATGCCACTTCCAATAATTTGAAAGTCAACGTGTGCAAGGAGAAATCGTGGAACACCAGCGGTTACATAACGGATTTCATATCAATACATTGATTTTGAAAACTGATAGAATCAATAACGAACCGTTTCGTACAAATGCTATCATATCATATGAACATAAAATCACTTCCAAAATAGCAGAGACGGATCAGAGTGCTATAACAGGGTGTGATCCTCGTGAATTAGAGGAGCTAGAAAAGTTTATTCGACACACGAATTAGAATGTGCAACAAGCATAATGATAAAATATTTCTACGAACTCAAAAATTTTAGTAAAGACTTAAAACTCCCCTCGTCGATATCTTTTTTATTTTATCTTCGCCGTTCTTGGATTTGACTATTGCGTCTGTAGAATCACACAAATTTCACTAAACTATCACACATAGTTAAATCCAAATTCATTTTTTTAGTAACAGGCTACATGAGGGTGATCCTGAAACAGGCAACTCCCCTTTAATAGCATAGGAAGGAATTGAAATGGGGGATGCGGAAGGTAGAGCAAGGGCCCCAGGGCTATAGTTTAAGGATCATACACGGTGTTTCACTTAAGAGATGCAGAGAAAACCCTAGAAAACCTGCATCAGGTATTCTCACGCTCTTCCGAATGACGAGAGACGAGTCTGCTGTGGGGTCGCAGCATTCCCTTCTCCCTGTCTTAACCAGGTTTAGGATTCAGTTGGCTGACTGATCCAATTGGTTCAAGGAACAACTCTTACCGTATGCCCAAGGTCTTCGACCCCGGTACATACAACTCCCAAAATAGGGGAAGAAGCCTCAGCATGTGAGAACTTTGAAAAAAAAAAGAGAATATGAGGCATTCCCGACGGAGTCAGGTGAGTCTCACAGTCAATCTGGGGAAGAATTCCCTGCGACAGAAATCTCCCATCCTAATACAAAACTTCTGTCTTCCTTAAATATTATCTAACTAGCTACGCCCGTCACTTCGTTCGCGTGCAAATAGCTCATTTTATTTTGCTCTAAAAACTAAACAACAGGTTCGGAACTTTGATAAAGTAAAATTAATTGCATATATAAAAAGTGCGGTATCATTTATATATTTATATATTATATATTATCTTATAATTCGTAGTTCGATTTGAACAGGTTCAGCTTCCACGCGTTTCGTAGCCATTTCTATAAAAACTTCCGGACAGACAGAAACTTCAATTATATTTATTGGGATAAATTACAATTATTGTATTTACTTTTAAAAATAAGCAGTTACTGAATATTAAAATTTACCGAACGCGACAAATAAAGCCAATTTACGTAACCATCGAACCGACGATCCAAATAAGTTTATTATTTCTCTGCCAACAATAGGTTAAATACGGCGCGACTCCTGCTGCAACAATAGATGGAGTGAGAATACTCGCCCCCACTCTCTTTCTCTCACACACATACTGCCAAAATTAATATTATAATAACACAATAAGTTCTATTAATAGTATAGGAACGCCTAATATTACTTACAACTCACAGTTGGTTGTCACGCCGGCTTTCGCCTGTCAATTCAATGGATTTATAAATATTTTTTTATATATATTCTGAACTCTGCTAGATATCTGAATGAAACAGACTTGAAACTTTAAGTAAAAATTTCTGATTCAATCCCTCAAATTTTCATTTAATAACGACTATTTGTTTAAATAATGCTTTACACATCCACGGTCTGAGATATTATTCCCACCATAGAGGCTTTCATTTATAATTAACACGCAAAATAAATCCCATGTCATAAGGTCAACATTGGTTATGTATTTTAATAATTGTTGGATACAACCCTAATAGAAAAACATTCTATCACCTGTACCACTGCCTGAATAAAATTCTAATATTGACTCTGTAAGTATTTTAAATTAGGTTCATGAAACATAACTTTAGTTGTTCCTTTGTTGACTTGAAAGGAAATTTTTCGTGCAGTACGTTGTCTCTCGACGTCATTCCTTCCCTCATCTTTGACAAAATTACAGTGTCTTTAGCCTGTTACCCCCCAAAATCAACCTGAACTCGCAAGAAGAGCATCCTATCCAATGTAAAATTTGTCAACAAGTTTGGAACCTTATAATTGAATTGTTACACCTCTTTGATTTCAAATTTGGTTTTATCGAGTTTCTTGATATATTCCATTCAATTTAACATTGTTTTAATAAAATAGACCTTGAAAATATTCCAAAGTTTGGTTGAAACATTGTACTCATAGATGTGATTTTATGGGCTGATTTCTTTAATTAAAAATTAACAAGTTAGTCCAGCTAGGATCAGACAAAAACTTAACTGTGGTTTCGTATTTCTTTAAAAACGCATTTTCTTCTCCCTATTTTCATCTATGTTATATGAAATCTTACTAATTTAAAAATAGAGGTTTTGTCAAAATTTATATGATGGCCAATATTAAAATTTTTCATTTTGATGTACAAACTTAGGACAGGGTCTTTGTACACTAGCAATGAACAATTAATTCTTGTAGGAAGGGAATGAAGGACTCAAAGCTCTTTGACGATTGAAGCGTCGCTGTTTTAGTGGACCTTGTTCACATTCCATACCACTTCCTCTGGCCAATAGCTGGTACCCGGATATGATGAATCACTCCTCTCCAAAGTCAACCAGAGCCTTGAACTGGAAACTCATCAGCACTTGCCAAGACAGTAGGAAAGCGACTATTACTTCCGACAATACCAATTCTCGCTCACGTTTAAAATCTCTTCTACTGGCGCCAGTTCTATGATTAAAATCGTCCACTTTGATCATGCTGTCTTCTTAGGTCTACTGTAAAATGTTTTACTTCATTTCCAGTACATTTCCAAACTCCAGCTTGCCTCGAAGAATATATTAAACCTGTCCGTATCTCTCTGTTGTTGTACTTTTCATTCCGCATTTTATCCACCTTAAAATATCGTCAAACAAGTTGATTACTGTTGATATTGTATAATGGACGCAACTTGGATCGGCAGCGCTGCTATCATTTGTTTTTGGTGTGCTGTATTTGTAAAACAAAGTGCCCTTGCTGGCCGAAGAGAGCAGTCGTGTATTATTTGTCTCCTTTAACCCTTTATTGTATAGTGATCGATACCATAAGTTCAACGGATTATAGGTTCTTAAATTGATAGAGGTTTTTTTAAGATCCCACTTTTACTTATCTGAAGATGTTGGACCTAATTAATTGAAATAGAGGTTACATAACCGACCACCATACACTCGGAACGTGTCTTTGCCACTATTTTGTGCCCGCAACCAAAAACATACCCACAAAATTAGTTAGAAATTTGTTAACCTAATAATGGACCTTTGTATTATTTTTAAGTAACCACATCTACAGTAGTCTGAAACGAATAGTAGTCTATATATATGACCACCTACTTTTTCTTCTCACTTCAAAAGAAAATAAAAATTAACTAATCCTCACTATAATACATGCATATATATAAGTTATGCAATTAAACTTTTTTCCAATCTCTGACAAAAATACTTTTGTTTTTTAAAAGGTTTAATGGTTCGCTCTACGTGTTTTTTTCGTCGACTAGAGGTCGTCGGATGTTTGATAATTATAATACAATAATTTTTACACTTAAAAAAATCGCGATTTATTAAATGGGTCGAGTCAGCTTTTGAGCACAACGTTTTGGCGAAATTCATATCCGCTGCCATCAGGTACATAGTCTTGACATACCGTCAAGACGATTTTACATAAGTCCCAGGTAGTGAATCATTGATGAAGTCACTTCACCGTGAAAGTATACGTTATTTAATTATTACACTCTAGATGGCCGGCTTTCTTTAATCTAACAGCAAACTTATTGTTTAAACATAGCAAAAGTTGTAAAGGATATTTTTTCGTATGTCATAGAAGAATCGTTTATTTTACTTATAGTCGCATTAACTGCTAAATGGACATTAGCGACTTCCTACCGTTTTGGAACTCATTTCTTTGTAGTGGTTTCACTAAATGGAAACACACACGCACACGTAATATCCGTACCCATGCCAGGATTCAATTCCGGAATCTCTGTGGAGCGATGCAACTACGCTAAGTACTAGACCACAGGAGACCAGCAAAAGGAATCTTGTTTACATTCTAGTACGTTTGAGTTGCTCGTTTAACTAAAGTTCGTAAAAGCCAGTTGAGCCAATTTTTCACATAAAATACTCAATCATGCGCCGAATACTCTCGCCGTTGAACATATAATTGTATTTAATCTTTGAAGCGTGGCTCTGATGGACTACTTCATGGCACAAATAGTTTCGAGAGTACTTGACGAGCCACGGAAGGAATTTATTCCAATGGCTGACTGTTGAGCGCTGCACCAATCGATGGCTTTTAAAAATGTGGAAAAAAAAGTTCTCTGTTTGAGCACAAAATTCAGAGTCACTTGAATCTATAAAACTGAGGAATCGAAGGTAGATTTCATTACTTTCATCAGATCGTGTAAAATTTTTATTAAAAAAGTAATTATCAAAAGTACAGTCAGAAAATTACTAATTGTATAAATGCCTCCAACACTTTTGCTATACGAGTGACTATCGTCAAGGGATGAGAAACTTAACAGCCGCAAGAACGTCACACAACACAAACCAAGTGACGAGTCAATATCAAGAATTAGGCATTTATATATTAAGTTTTTTCATTTTATTATTTACAACACTACACGTGAGTTTCTAGATACTTTCCTGCACGTGTTACGTATAGTCAACATATAAATAAAATAATAAAAATGCATTTCAACGCTGAAATACAATTCACCTCATTTTATTCGATTTAATTAACATGCGATCGACTCTTGCTCCTGTTAAGTTTTTATACTATAGCATTAAACTGATTGAACAAAAGTTAATTTTTTCTTTCCGGTAAATTGTTTATGCACAAATTTTATAAACATATATCGGGCTTTATCCGTTCTGACCCAAAATTACAATTGTTTTAAATTAGTCAGATTCGTAATTCAGTGCAATCTTTATTAGCATTTATAATATATTTTCATTTAAATACATACATTTTACCTTCACTTAACAGTCTAACGAAAATATTTTCAGAGTTTTCTCACTTTTATCTTAATTTTAAATTTCCAAGACACTAAACTGATCACTTGGCAAGTCGTTGCGCATAGGTAATATAAACGGATGTGCGAAAAGTGGAACGTCATTAACGAAACATTGTAAGAAGGAAAAGATGGAATAAATTGTGAAAATATTAAAATAATACACAAAGAGAAAAATGCTCTAAAAAGTAGAATATTTTGGATAGAGGATATTTAGTAATTAACGGGAGGAATAAAGTGGGAACAGTGAGGGGAATACATGAGAAAGTAAATGTGAAACATAACATGGTCAAAAATAAAGAAATAGCAAAATTAATGAATTAATAGTTTGTATTTTAAATTATATAAATAATTGCTTATAATGTTTGTAATTGTAACGGGATGGATGTATAGTATTGTTAAAAGATAATGGGTAACATTTAAAATAATATTTTTAATTAAAACTGAATGTAATATCAACATAATGTATCAAGGAGAGTAAGAAGACAAATATTACTGTGGAATATCTTTTATACAAAGATAATGTGTTAAATAGAAGAAAATCTATAAATTTTTGACTTAGAATTTCATTATGAAATATTATCCTACCCGATGATTCACCAAAAAAAAGTGGAAGGGAAACCTGCATCAGGTAGGTTATGCTATTGTGTACTATTCTCACGCCTTTACAAATGACGGGAGAAAAGTTGTTCTCCGAGTCTCCATCTGTTTTAGGAGAGAGTTACCGACCGCTGGAAGCAGCGGTCTTCGATCCGAGTAGACACACGTCTCAAAATGGATGAATTCATTTGCAACAATGAGTACTACTTTCTTAAATGTGAAGACTGTTTTATAAACGTAACTGCTATTAAAATATTCATTATATTTATTTTGAAGAGGATAGGAATAAACTATCGAGGAAGAAGTGTTTGCTGACGATATTGTGGTGATTAGGGGAGTAAGAATAAGAATTGGAGAACATAATAAATTATATGAACGTGGACCTCAGGAAAGATGTTTAATAGAGGAAAACCAAGGTAATTGAGTGTAGTATGGGAAATAGTGGAATAACAAAGGATGTTAGATTGGGAAGGGATATTTTGAATGACGTTAAGGAATTCTTCAACTAGGGATGGTAGAAGTATAGTATATATATATATATATATATATATATATCAATGTACGACATCCAGGTAGCAATAATTCCGAGAGATTCATGCGATCGATTGGCGTTTTACTAAGAATCCTGTGGCTACACAGTTGGGTGCAACATCTGATTGATGTGTAACGTCACATTAACACAGGATATGGTAGCACAATGGGACACATACCACCTTAGGCTGCCACTCGAAACAGCAGTAGAATATCCACGAAATACAGAAGATTCCGATTTCGTTAAGGTAATGAGACTGGCAAGAGAGCGCATGGAGAGATTAGCGGCTGGTAGATTGAAAAGGCAAAAGGTAGAAGACATCAAATTAAAATTTTCTGACAATGTTCTTGTCAAGTATGTACGTATTTCGGACGGTGAGAGAAAGGTTTGCTAAAAGTTTTGTGCGGTCCATATTTTGTAGCCCAGATCTGGGGTAAAAATGTTTATTATATTCAGAAAGCAAAGGGTGGACCAAAAAGAGCATTCAACATTACCAATCTTTTCCCTTGCTATGGTAGAGATCAGTAAAAAAATAGTAATGAAATCACCACATTTAATCGATGACTTTGTTATATCTTAATATCAATTTATTTAAATTTTAGTATTGTACTCTTCGTCGTTAATGCTGTACGCAGGCTGAGGGGTTGGTGAAACATTTCTTAACTTGGAGATCATTACAGGTGAATCTATTGCGAAGGCAGAAAGAACCAGTGAAACAATTTGGGTCATGGGATACAACGGATTGTATTGTACATACCTATATTTATCGCATAATAATAATAATAATAGTTTTTAAACGAAGTGAGTAAGAGAACATTAATAATACCTAAAAACTTAAGCCACTCCACAAAATCATTTTAAGATTTATTGCGGACTCAGAAAATGTTAATGAAAATAAAGAGAAAGGTATTACAGCATATTTTTACTATTTGTAATATAAAGTGATTGTTCTTAACTGCAGAAATTTGTCCAACTTCCGTATAGAGGAACAACCTACACATTTAACATAATTGCTTGTAACATGAACATTATAACGTTCACATCTGCCGGGTATCAATAAGACAATTAAAGTGTCTGCATCTTTCCGATAACAGTTCATTTTAATAACAGTTTTTATGAATTTTAAAGAAATACTGTAGACATACGTAAAAAATACGTTCTAATATTTTTCTTATTGTTGACTTCTTAGAAACTGCAATGTGGACTAATCTCGTGTTTCATTAGCACGACTCGTCATACTTCCTTCCGTCTTACAAAAAACTGATGAAATTTATTTTTTAAGCTTGTACCGTACTTACAATAATTATTTTCGTTTTATGTTTGTGCGGATACATTAAATTCACATAAACCGCTTCTTTTCACTCTTCAAACCTCTTTCGTCTGACTCTACATTTCAAGTAGAGGTGATGGTTGACATACACTCAGTATTATTTTGCCTAATTAAACCTTATTAAATGTATGTATCCTATTTGCATCGTGATATTATAATAAGTTGATTAATAATATTTATTTAACATACGCCCCGAAATATAATTTACTCAAAAGCTCACTTTACTTCAAGACTTTCGTCTTTGATATTAGATTTACTACGTTCTTTTTTTTGTTAGTTTGCTTTCGAACCACCTGAAAGTTCGAACGGTTCCTATTTTGGCGCGGGAATATATTACCTTTGAAGAAGGTATAATTGAATTCGATAATGAACCATGTATACTACGCGCACCATTTACATTTTAATGAGCTGATTTTCCATTGCCTTCTTGACATCCATGTTAATAAACATTGCTGATTCATTCCCTTTGAAGTCCCTTTTTTAGAGAGGTTGTCGCCAGGTGAAGGGTAAGTGTGTACATAAATACATATATAATAGTAGTTTAAGCGGAACCTTCGAGATGGCTTGGAATATGATGCTTTTTTCCCCAAAAAATTAGAGTCGCTTCAAACCCTATGGTTATTAGTGACTACGATAGAGGCACTTGTTTTCTTGTTAACTGTAAGGGTTTTTACAGTATGGAAGCTCACACACACAACTTCCATGCCCTTGCCAGTATTTAAACTCCACACTTCATCAGAGGAAGGTAAATTAGTTAGAAAATAATATATTTAACGGTTTGTTGATTTGTATTATAAAAACAACGTGTTGTTGGTTAAAGAAGCACGTTAAAATATTGGATTTGATGCGACGTTCGCTAACTTAAAGAAATGTGGTTTATTTGGGCATCTAGTTATGCCAATAAAAACAAGAACATTGTACTTAAATTTGCAACGAATCGCAGTCTACAAATAAATTTCCGCTGCAAGCCTGTGGGCCCTAGTCAACGCTTGTTCTATCTACACAAAAGGCTGTAAAACTCTGCTGCTACAAAGTGCATATTACTCAGTTCCTGAGTTTACTTTACTAATTTCTCATTTATGTATTTTTCGCGTTTTTATATGTGTAGATTATGATATTTTTATATTGTTCTCATTAATGTATTTATATATTGCTATTTTTACTTGTAATATTTCCTCATTAGAGGAAAAATAAATTTAAATATTAATTCATATGATTTTAATTTCGGGATGACATTAAAATATTGATTATCGTTTATTTTTATTTAATAAATTAAAATAATAATTTACAGATATGACTTGACAGCCAGGCCAGCGTAACCCACAGCGGGGGCGGCATAACCGACAGCGGGAGCGGCATATCCGACAGCGGGGGCGGCAGCAAGGACACGGGCTGTCTGAGAGACTCTGTAAGTGTTAGCCACTGATGAGGCGGCAGGAGCAGCATAAGCCACGGGGGCGGCAGCCAAGGCTGGGGCGGCGTAAGCTACAGGAGCGGCGGCAACGGCAGGAGCTGCGTAAGCAACGGGGGCGGCTCCCAGAACACGGGCAGTCTGACTGATCCTGTAGGTGTTAGCCACGGAGGAGGCGGCGGGTACGGCAGCTACAGCGGGGGCGGCGGCGTAGCCTAGAGGTGCTCCCAAAAGCCCAGCCGAAGCGACGGCGACGAGGGCGAAGAAAACAACCTGAAAATTGTTTTAAATTTTATCTGGAAGAATATGAAACTATTAAACACAGCTACATGCGGAATTTGGCGGTACATAATCAAAGGCAGGCAGCTTGAGGGAAGCTGAAGAAGGTTACAGACAGGGTGATTACATTTAGACAAGGTGGCGCGGTCTCGGGTTTTATAAAGACTTTCAGTCACGACGACATCGGGCTGTGAACTGTCATGGTGTTTTCTACAAAACATCGGTGGAGTGGGGTTAAGGGCTCCTCTCATAGACGAAAGGTAATAAATTTTGTTTGATAGAGATCGGATCCCCGCATCGAAGGAAATAAAATAATGAAGTGGGGTCAAGGTCTTAAAAAAAAGAAAAAAATTTATTCTCAAGCGCTTAAGTTTCGGTCATTTAGGATTAAGCAGTGAGAATAAATAATGACCATTAAAGATTAAGATTGAAAGAGTGAATACAAAGCATTAGGAGTTCAGGATATTATGCATTAAGTAGTTGTCATTAAAACAGCAAGAGATTGGAGATTGTAAGTGACTATGGACGTTTGAATAATGGGCGGAAAGCTTTCTATAGTCAGTGGCGTCAAAAGAAAACTAAGTAAGCAAGGTGCTCAATATTCTACAAAGAAGTTCAGTTGGGCCGAGAGGCAGGACCGGTACATCATCTCTGACTCCATTGGCAAGTTCCAAGAAAAACTGAAAAAACGATATTTCATTGTTTGTAACCTTTTAGCAATTTCCTCGTACTGACAATTCTATGACAAGGTCCGCTAAGACGACCCGTAGAATAGATCTTATGTTTCTAGTTTATAAGATTTCTAATGTTTGGAAATAATGTACAAAGTATTTAGTATTAATCATAAAAAGGCCGACTTAAAATTTATTTAATCATTGTCTATTTAAAATTTCTAAATGTTGAGGAAATGGATTTTTCATTTTTATATAATATTTTTTGTTTTAAATATTAAAACCAGTAATATTCCCCGTATATCTCAAACCTTTAATTAAATGTAACGTCATTTTTGCCCAAGAAGGTCAATCTTGGCGCTAATATAGATTCTAAGATGAAGTTATCTTTCACATACCGTTATTTGCAGAACAACGTTTAAATAATTGTTATCCTGCTTTCCCGTTGTCTAGATAATTATTCACTCTTCTCAAAGTTTATATTGAAGGTATTCCAACGTAGTCCAATGAACTACCGATAAGAAAGTTCCATCTCTTTGTCACATTAAACAACATTGGGCATTTTTCTCCCTTTCATAATATAAAACCTAACGAGTGGAACTTGCAAGAATAACAGGTATAATTCACATCTTTGGGTTTATGGCGACAAAATTTATTTTTGTCAAAATTGAGATTTAAATTCAATTCAAACAACAACAAATGATAATTAAATAAAAAGAAAACCACTTTAAGTTGTCAATTTTTTATTTTAGGAGCTTTGGGCAATGGCTATTGTCAACTGTATATTTTAAAAATTATCTCACATACAAATTTTTACCCAACATAGTACCAGAGTGGTACACTGAATTGGACTGAGTTTGAATTGAACTCTTATGATACATAAACGTGTACCATTCTGGTGCTATGTTTGTTAAAAATTTGTATGTGAGATAATTTTTAAAACATGCAGTTGAAAATGTCCATGGACGAAAGCTCCTGAAATTAAAAATACAGACAACTTAAAGTGGTTTTCTTATTATTTAATTCATATTTATTTATTGAGCAGCAGACGTAAAAAAGACGAATTCCCTGAACGACTTTTAGATTTACTTTAACGCTACAGAGTCGTCGTTAGTTCCACTGCGGCGCTTCATCGTCGCCTCGTGGACTTACCAGCTTGTACATGATGAATTGCTTTCGGTCAGCTGAGCGGATCGAATATGCCTACCGGAGCAGCAGTCGCGTATATATATCCAGTAGAATAGCGGCCAAGGTTGACCACACCCACAGCCCTGCAACTGCAATTCGGATCATGTTAATGACTCGAAGGTATAAAAATATGCCAGTTATTGATATTGCTACCCAAATAGAGTCTGAATTTTGCTGTAGATTAGGACCTTTTGCAAATTTAGTGATGAGGTAGTCTTTCACTTATGAATTTTTTATTTTTTCTCGACAATTTAGAAAATAATTAATTTAGATTAAATAATCGTATATAAATTAACGAGTCTTGAATCTGTACGAATATAGGGTATTTCAAAAACGAAGAACAAAGGTGAGGAAATGTCCCTTCAGACCTAAATAACATTTACCAGCAAAAGTATTTGAGATTTTACCAATATTGGGACACCCTTCCTGTGGTTCGGTGAAATTCACTTACTCATACTGTAATCAAATCACGACAGAAATAGTTGTCTAAGTAACACACTCAAATCTCTTCCCCTTTGAGTACACCTTGGCAAAACTAAATTTTGTCATTGAACTATAATATAATTATTAATTCACTCACACACAGGATGTGTCATTGTAGATTTTATAACTACAGAAGTCTTGAGTTCGCCCAATGAAATGGATGGCCTAAGAACACTCATGGCTACCAAGTACTAAATCTTAATTTACACATAAAAACTAATAACCAAAACTCGTGAACCTAAGTTCTTTTTATAAGCGCTTACCGGTGTAAACAAGTAGTGAATTAGATAAAATATGTATTCAAATGTTATTCATAGAATAGTTTGCGCTCAAATTATCCAGTGAATGAAGAACTGAAACTCAAATTTCATGGCATATATTTTTTTACTACGTAGACTTAATAGTTGGTTAGTTTTGATCTGCTGTTCTATTGTCTAATTTATGATGATATAAACAGGTAGTGCGGCTGGACTGTCATAGGCTTAGGTAGTTAATGCCTTCCTTTCCCAGACGATTCAATCTAGTGGACTTCAGTTAATGAAACTAATATTTAATTTATCTGATATTTAATTTTAATATACTTAATATATATGTACATAAGAGAAAGACGGGTTAAGTGGCCAGGTTGGAAAAAGTGGTCATAGCTTATCTTTTGTCTTCTTTAATATTTATTTCTGCCGAGAAGTGGCCAAACAAGGTGTAATAGACACAATTAGTGTTGTCATTGTCGTTGACAAAGGAAGCTTGCTCCGTTACCTTTCTGTGAAAATGTTCAGGTTTTTCGATCGTTTGATGTAGTCACGCATATTACTTTAATTGCTTCCCTTTTATGTAGAACAATGGGTTTTTTGCAATATCACAGTTCATGCAATGCCTATTAAATTATAAATATAAGTCACTGTCGTTCCTTCGGTTATGTTGTTTCGCGTGACAAGCACTGACATAGACATGGCGTCCGATTGGGAAAAGTGGCCACGATACACGCCGGGGAAAGTGGCCAAGGTGGCCACAATTCCCGACGGATGACCACTTATCGACAGTTCATTTTCAATCTGTTTATTCCAATGAGAATTAAATAATTCCATATTTTATGCATAGCATAACAATTGAAAGGCAACTTTAACAAAAAGGAACACAGTTGGTCAGCAAATTTCGAATTCAGAACATGTACAGGAACAAGTTCACCTGATTAGGAGTAGTGCAGCTTCCCAAGAAATCGCCTGAATCGTCTCTAGCGTGGACTTCAAAGTCAGGTCCCTGCAGTACCCGGCTGAATTACATACAAGTTATCGAAGGTAGCTGACCCTCGAACGTCTGGGTGCCAGTAAGGCGTAGATTTTGAGTGTTAACTCTGGCTCTGGTTTGCGATGTCACGAACGCGCGTAGGCTGGCACGGGCTGGAATTTCGGATGCTTAGTGCTTAAAACTTGGCTAGCAAAACCGACTGGTGGACCGCCCTCGGTGTTTACTGAAAAGCATAGTATTATTTCATTTTTTTCCTCTTTGATTCATCTTTTCCCCCTCACTCTATTTTTATCTCGATTTATATATTTTTTCTCTCAAAGCCAGAGACTGACACACTCGACCAACTATAACCAAATATTAAGTCATGATCATTGTTAATATGTCAATACAACCGAATTTATTAACGAAAGTTAATAATTATTTATTATACTCCTGTAAGAAAATTTTTAATTTAAATCCACTGTTTTTATCGATTTCAACTCCTAATTGTCAGTGGACGTTCCAGAATGGTCCAGAAAGGCAAGAATATACTTAAATAATTAGGACCATTGTTCGATAAGTCTGGTAAATTTTTATGAAAGAGCGAGAAATTTTTCACTTCCGCTTCATAATTGGTAAACATAATCATTTCACATTTATTCCTATGCTAGTCGCAGTTTAGTTCTGTAGTGTTAGATGTGTATTCAGGCGAAGACAGTGAAAAAGAAACTAAGTAAATAGTTCTTGGGCTTCCACCCGGGTCAGGTTTGTATTTTGCTACGACGTTTCGATGGTAAAGATCTCTTCCATCATTCTCAAGTGAGAAGGCGATTTCTTGGAAAAGGGCACAACCATAACTGGGCTCTATTATGCTGCTAAGTGACTTCTTCTTCTTCCCGAACTTGAAAATTTGGCTGGGTGGGAAGAAATTTTCAGTAAATAAGGAAGTGATCGAGTCCGTGACGAAATATTTTGCAGTGTTTGACAAAACCTATTTTTATGCTGTGTTTAAAAGATTGAAAACTCGTTGGGCCAAGTTTACATCCAAGGAAGGAGACTATGTTGAGAAATAAAGTAAGTTCTCTAAAAAAGATCTTATTTTTACGTTTCCACCAGATAATTAAAATAAGTACATAAAGATTCAAACAGCTACGAGTCATCTCTATATACTACTTTCTAGCATGATTATGCTCGAAGAAGGGACAGATAGTGGTATTGAACTTTAGAAATTTTCAATCGAGTACCCAGTCGTCAAGTATCTCAGCGGTTATTCGGGTTAAGATTTTCTACTTAATACGTCAAAGATAAATGTTAACGCGTTAGTAACTTTTTACCCTTCAGAACAATTTTCTTTCATTCCATGGTCAAGGATAGATGACCAAAACGTTGTCTATAGTTTAAGCCAAATAGTAGTAATTACTAACGTGATATTTCGTTTTCTCCTAAATGCCATTTGCACTAAACAATTCATAGAAATGTCGCGTATGTTAAGTAAACCCGTCCAAATTGCAAGAACTACATTCTTCCTTCCTAAAGGAGCGAATAAATGTAATATTAATCTTTCTTCATAATTTATGAGTCATAAAATCCTAACCGTAAACCATTGAGTCATTACGATTTCTTGGGCTTTCCAGTTGAACAATTGTAAAGGCTGTCAATCTAAATCTTGCTAGAATACAGCAGCATTCTTCAAATGTTGTTGTGGTATTCAATTCTAAGTCTGGTCTTTTGCAAACTTCCATGTTAACCTATCTTGCGCAAGCCTTTTCAATTCCGCATAACTACCACATCCTCTTTTTAGTGCATTCCATCCTTTGCCTCCATCTTCTGTTAATATCCCTAACACTTCCCTCTAATTCTGATTTTAGAAGACCCTCGTGCCTCAAAACGTGGCATATTAATCTGACCCTTCTCCTGGCCACACTCCATACGAATATTTTTAGCAACTATTTCCTAATATTCACACTCATATTGCCCGTAAGTAAATCCCTCTTTTTTGCGAAAGCCTTTGTTGCCTGTACTATCCTATTCTTTATGTCTACTATACTTCTACCATCCCTAGCTATTACTCTTCCCAAGTAGTAGAATTCCTTAACTTGCTTCAAAATATCCCTTTCCAATCTAACACCCTTTGTTAGTCCACTGTTTCCTATACTACATTCCATTATCTTCGTTTTCCCTCTATTAATCCTCATATTGAACTCTTTCTCCAGGACGACGTTCATGTCATTTATTGCTGTTTCCAAGTTATCTTCTGCCTCCCCTAATACTACGATATCATCGGCAAAGCGTAGGGTTTTTATTTCTTCAAATAGTTTACTGAAACCAAAATTTTCCTATAAGTTACTGTCACACTTCCCATTCAAAACTGTTTTGTAGTATATTGCTTACTCTCGTTTCCAAACTAATATTGCTGTACGCCATCAGAAATGGCTTAGTTTACATATAAATAATAGCAAAGTAATAGACTTTTTCTCTGTCAATAATTTAGGGTACATTTGATCTTTACTTTCGTACTTAATGTATGACTATATCTTTTACAGTGACTTTTACATATATATCAATTTTAAACCTAAAATCCGTGAGAACTGTTTCTTCCCTTTAGCTGACATTTTATTTCCGACGGGATATTCATTGCGTTCTGCGTTCTGTGAAATTCTAGATAAATTACATGCATTTTGTTAACAGTTGCAACCAATAGCAAATGTATCCTATTTATAAATAATACCTGTTGTGTCCCATAATTATGTGATTGTAATCAGATCATGTGTATTGAAAAGTCAGATTGAATGTTTTTACAAAAGTTTTGTAGTTTTTTTTCACGATAACTGGATGTTTAAAATCTTTAAACGAGACGTATTATATGGAATTGTTAAACATATTTATGATTTTAAGAAGCTCAATATTAATTGCAGCGATCTTGAATGTAAAAGCCTGTTAATATCGTTTACAACGAGGTATCATTGGTTGTTTTTACACTTTAAAAAGCACATGTACATCCAGTAGAGCAATAGACAATAACCCAATTGTACGGGAGGTGGGAAGCACTAAAAATAGATTAAAAAAAATATCAACGAAGTTCGCTGATCTACTGTTACACTTACGCTTGACAATATCTTTGATCAGTATTGCATATGGCGTTGTACTTTACTGGTGTTGTCATAGTTGCTTAATCATTCCTGTGTAAATGTCGATCAGCATTTTTGGTAAATATATTTTCTTTGAAGCATTATTCCTTAAAATTTACGGATATGCTCAAATTTGAATTGGAGTTAAATCCCATTTATTGTTTAGCAATTTGTTTGTTGTTGAGCTGCATTCCCGCGCAATCCGCGTACTACGCAATAATATTAAATTGTTTCAATTTTATCTTTGCATAATTTTTTGGTGGAATGTACCTAAATCTAACATTTGCGTTAATATTGTTGATTTATGCTTTGAGAAGTCTGCTTTGAATTTGCGTGGGAGGTACAAATTTTGTTTTGCTTTCAACTGTAGTTTAGTTTGCTATTGTGTTGTTGAACGAAATAAAAATAATAATAATCTTTATTATCTCCTTGTTATAACCATATAGGACTATTCCCCATGACCTCATTTTATTTATACGAACATGTGTCCTTCAATTCGCAAGGTTGAAGTTTGTGTATGGACACTTGTCGAGTCGGATACAACGCAGTGTTAATATTGTTTACCTATGTTCGTTGTTTTTGTGTATAATTTTAATATGTTAATTAAATAGGATTCTTAAAATTTTATGCCAAATATTTGAAAGTCCGTTAATTTAATGGTAAACTGGATATTTTATGTACTGGTTAGAATGTGACTAAATTCATAGTTTGCAGTTGGTTTACATCTTTCCATAATTTATTAATTTTTCTTATAGAAGCAACTATTGTGTATATAATTTCTATCATTAGAACTATAAGTGAACAATCTTTTGTGTCACAGTGTTTAATCCATTCTTAAATGTTTCAAATGTTAATGATGATGAATTTTCTGCCAACAGTTATGAACAGCACAGATTGTTCAATGTTATTGCTTCTGTTCATTCAATCCTTCCAGTTATATCAATTTTTACTTAATAATAGTGTTATTAATATAAGAATCTTGTAAATTTAAATGATGTCATTTAACTTTTGTACTTATTTTGCTTTCTTGCTTTACAGGATGCATTAGATGTTGGCATGGCAGATGATAATTTACTTCCAGCCAGTTTGGAAAAACTGGAGATAAATAAAAGGTAATCTTTCACTTTACTTAATAATTGTAAATAAGTAATCATAATGGCTTAAAAAATTATTTTTACAGACACACAGTAATGCTATGATAGAAGTATGTAGACCAGGTTTTTATTTTCTAATGCTTTTTAGTTCTAATTGCTTAGTCACTTAAATAATTTTTTTTGTTCAGATTTTTAGATTGTAACCAATTATAAATTCGTGGTATATAGTTTACTATGAACTGCTATTTTCTTATAGGTAGATATTGAATGTAGCCAGTTCTAATTTCAAAAAAATACAAACTTTTATAAAAAGTAAAAACCTATAAGGAAACACAACTTGCTCATCTTCCTCTTCAGTTTCTTCTTAACTTTTAAGAACACAGTTTCTTCTTATTCAGAAACTGCATTTTTTAAATCATGATGAGCAATTGCCCACCATATGCATAATAATATTTCTTTGTGACATCTGAATCATACAATCTCTTATTACGTTTGTTATGCCTATGGACCTGTGGCTTCTGCAAAGTTGGATAAATGTGTGGAAAATTTTTACAAATCATCTCATTGTTTACACTTTTCTTTGTGAAAAATAGTCCTGTTGTGAGTGCCTTTTCAGAACAATTTAGCATTAAATAACCTACTTCCTTTCTTATATTTTTTACATGCAGACTGGAAGATTATAGTAATGTGATAATAAGTAACTACCAGTCTTTATAGCTCTTTATCAATACCTGTGTTGTCACAATAATATAAAAGAAAATAATCAATCACCTGTCCTTAATTTAAGGTAAGCCATCAACTTGGTCTCTTTCCTATCCATATTGATTATTTTGACAATGTCCCAGAGTCCTCACTTTCTTTTAGTATTAATATATTTTGATACCTGTTGGAACACTACTTGTGTTACCATACTTTTTGTTTGTTTTAGAGACAATAAGTGCTCAAACCTAGCTGTTCCAAACCCATTTTGCCTAAAACCTAAGAATGCTGCTGTTGATGAGAGAACTCTGCTGATGTCACTCAGTCTTAGTGGTGAAGAATGTGTCACAGAATCATGCAAGTGTAATGCAAGAAGCCATAAAACCCAGCGTTGGAACAGTAGTCTCTGTGAAACAAATCTTAAGTCACCAATACCTGTCAAGCGCAATATTCTTCGTAAAAGTAAGCTAAATTTTGTATCTGATCATTCTATTTTCAAGCACAAATTTGGATATGGTGGCATCTTGAAAGATCCTGTACTGAAACTGGCAAATTTCTCACCACTTGGTCCTAAAATATTTTCATTAATAAAAGTAAGGCCAGAAAACTTTGGTATTATCAGAAGTGATATCACCCTACCACAAAAGGCTGAAAAAGATAATAGTGAACCATTTGGTCACAATGTTATACTTAGTGACTTCAAGTCATTACTTATTCCAGTCGAAGGAAATAGTACCATTGTAAAATCTGGTCATGCATACAATTCTGTCAACTTCCGGCATCTCAGAACAAGTACCTCTAGACTGAAAATTACTGATGATAGTAACTTGGATTCTGTCAAGAAGGCCACTTCAGCAAACTCTGGATCTCATGGACAAACATGCTCTCAACAAGCTTTAATGTCTACCCCAACTGCTTGTGATGATGTGACTATTGATGAATTAGCTAGTTACTTTGATGTTTTTGTGCATATACCCAAAAAAATGTCTCACATGGCTGAAATGATGTACATTTAAGACTGTAAATTGTCTATTTTTTTATTTATTATTTTTACATGCTTTATTTCAGCCATAATGCATTGTATAGAAATTATCAGCAATGAGAACTTGTAAACTACTTGCATTTCATTCATTGTTTTTAATTTTCCAAATTATTATTTCAGTATTTACTTACAGATAATTTATTTAATATTGTATTCACTATTACAAAATTTATAGTTTTCCTATTGCTTCCTAGGCAAAAATAAAGCATGAATACTGCATAAAATTGTGTATTTATTATTTCCATCCTATATATTAAACAAAATGTATTTTTCACACTAAGTTTATTATAATTTTTTCATTACTAGCTACTTAAATGTTTCAAACCACATCTGTAAAATTGTGAGAACTAAAACTGTCACTCTCCTGTAATGTTTTAAAAATGTTTTGTTCATCAGGTATACTTATCAACTGGGGTACAGTATTAGTACCATTGCACTGAAAATATCTTGTATTTATAAATTAATAAGTAGTAATTTAAGGTTTTCTGTTTAGATTTTAGATGGGTGAAATATTCAATGTTGGATACAGTTCTGAGAATTCAGTTTCAGATGCCTTATTGCTATTTTGATAATTGAAAGTGTATCTGTCATAAATATTAGCAAGTATACTGATTAGACTTGAGCATATTTTATTAGCAAAACCCAAAGCTCTTAAAGTAGGGAGCAGTGATTATGCTAATGATGTTGGGGGAAAAAATCTTTCTGGCCAGTCTTGTTAGATCCACTTATATGCCATACGTCCATGTTTTCTATACTCTATTATTGCTGAAGATCATTAAAGTTTCTGTATTAAACAGTATTTTGAGGGATGTGAGATTTAGGATTTAGTCAGCTCCAAGTTTACTCTGAAAATGGTGTAAGAAATGTTCATCAAAGATGACTGGAAACAAACAGTGGATGTAATATGTGAGGTAAGTATAGAAATATAATAGTTTCTCCATCTACAGGTCCAAGAAACATTTTATCAGGGATGTAATTGTTCAATTTTTACTTTTTATTGCCCATTTATCACAGAATAATGTGTTTTGGGAATACAGAGTATATTTTAAAATAAATCAGTTTCCAAGGATTTCAATGTATTCAGTAGTAAATTGCCCTTCAATCATTTCCCAGAACTTCCTTCTGACTATCAAACACATTTGCTGTAAAAGTAAATTTGATATGTTTTCCCTTTATATTTAATTTACTTCAACAATAATAAGTGTAATAATTATCTGTGATAAAGGGAATGATCAATTTAATTACAAATATTAAAATTTTTCAGTCTAAAGTTATGGGTGAACACTAATTTTGACTACAATTGTAACATCAATTTAGAGAGAGAAGGGTTCAACTAACAGATCCCATTGGAGCAGTCTGCGAACTGCCGCCTAAAATTGGTGGAGAC
Source organism: Eucriotettix oculatus (assembly GCA_034510155.1). Lineage (NCBI taxonomy): Eukaryota > Metazoa > Arthropoda > Insecta > Orthoptera > Tetrigidae > Eucriotettix > Eucriotettix oculatus. Next base: position 53,385,268 of record CM067376.1, on the reverse strand, counting down.
CTGGAGAAGGGAATGCTGCGACCCCACAGCAAACTTGTCATTCGGAAGGGCATGAGGATATACCCAATGCCCGACCTACCTGATGCAGGTTTTCTAGGGTTTTTCCAGCATCTCTTTAGATGAAACACCAGGTAGGATCATTAAACCATAGCCCAGGGGCCCTAGTTAACCCTTGGCTACCTTCTGAATCTCCCCTTTTCAATTCCCTTCCTATGCTATTAAAGGGGAGTTGCCTGTTTCAGGATCACCCTCGTGTAGCCCCCCCCGCAAAAAAAACTTATTAATGAGTAGAAGCAAGTTAAGTAAAAGTTACTTCATTTAATAATTACTGCATTATAAATAACATTTATTACAATTATCAGACCTAATTAATATGAACTAGTATACAAGTATTCTGAACTACAAATGTTAATAGGATACAAAATTGCTTTGTGTGTACAGCAAGCAAAGTTTCTCAATTCAGAGTAAACTTAATTTAATATTTAATAAATTTTACTTTAATAATGTGGTTTGTGAACCAGTTTGTGGTGAGTCAATTGTTCAATTGGCTTTACAATAAATCCAGCGATATTTTTTTGGGGATTGATATATATTAATCATGCTTTAGATGTAGCCTTGGCTGCATTTCCACTGGCACAAACTTTATCAACAAACTTCCTTAACTTATCCACATCTTGCAAGCCAACTAACCTATCTTCAACTTTTCCATCTTTCATTGCCAGAAGGACTGGAACAGCACCAACCTGAAATACAAGTAAAAATTAATTTAAACCCAATAGCAAAAATGTTTCAAGATGCCTATTTCTAAGGATTCCCAACTTTTTCAAGGTTTTATTACATTTGTTAGTTTCCAAATTACACCAATAATTTATTTTTGGCAATCTAAAATGGTTCACATAATTGAAAATCAAAAAACTAAATATTTATTTTACAGCAATAATTCCAAGAGTTAATTAAGTTTACCTATAATTAAGAACTCCATTTTAACTGACTATTTACCTCATAATCTAATGCAAGTTCTGTGTGTTCATCTATATCAACTTTAGCCAAAGAAACTTGTCCTTTCCTCTCTTCAATTACTGCTTCCAAACGTGGTGTCAGCATTTTACAAGGGTGGCACCATCTGAAATCAAACAAAATGCTTATACATTTAATATCAAGAAATAATTAAGCTAAGTTAATAATTTGAATTACCCATTCTAATTAGGATGTAATGAATGATAATTTCCAGTCCTATGTTGAGTCAAATGCAGATTGCCGAGTACATATGTATTAATTTGTTGTACTTTTAGGATCCACTCAACTGATTTTCAGCATTTGCCTATAACACCACATTTCCTTTCCCCAACTCCTATCGTCCACGTTTCGCACCCATACAAACAAACATTTTTAGCAACGATTTCCTAATATTCACACTTATATACCCGTAAATAAGTAATAAAAAATAGGAAGAATAGCTCAAACCAATAAGAAAACGTGGATAACACATAATAAAAATGATTGACGAAAGGCATAATTTGCGAAAGCCTTCCTTGCTTGTGCTATCCTACTCTTTATGTCTACTATACTTCTACCACCACTATGTTCATGCTTCCAAAGTAGCAGAATTCCTTAGCTTCTGTCAAAATATCCCTTCCCATTCTAAAACCCTTTGTTATTCCACTGTTTCCCATACTACACTCCATTATGTTGGTTTTCCCTCTATTAATCCTCATATTAAACTTTTTCTCCAGAACTATATCATCGGCAAAGCATTAGGTTTTTATTTCTTCTCCTTGCAGTACAATTCCTTTTCCATATTCCATTTTAACTTTCTTCATCGCCTGTTCTATATATAAGTTAAACATCATGGACGACAAACTGCATCCTTGTCTTACTCCTTTCTTGATTTCTGCTTTCTTTTCTTGGTCTTCTATTCTAATTACTGTTGCCTGTCTTCAGTAGAGACACTTGAATGTTTATAAAGAGTGAACTAATGAAGAAAAGTCACTCTCCCAATGTCATAAGAAATCAAGCTAACACAAGTGTCCTCTGTTCACGTCAACAGATTTAAAAACCCAGTTCTGAATGACATGAACGTCATGTCATCCGAGCTGAATGAGTTAAAGTAACAAGTATTTACAGCAGATAAAATTTTATTGCTGTATAATGAAATTGAAAGTAGATTTTCAGTATAAGAAAGAAGAAATCAGTGACGGTAAGTACAGCAAATTATATGAGCACAACACACAAATGTGCTTGGCACAAAGAATTTAACTTGTATAAACTTAAATGATAGGAGCTCCAGAAAGGAAAATAGAATCCTTTGAAATGTGGTGCTATAGGAGAATGCTGAAATTCAGATGGGGGATAGAATCACTAACGAGTAAGTTCGGAACAGAATAGAGGAAGAGCGAAAAATATGGAGGACGTTGACCAAGAGAAGGGATAGATTAATAGGCCATGTTTTAAGGCAGGAGGGTTTTGTAAAATTAGCATTAGAGGGAAGTGTGTGAGGTAATAACAGAAGAGGGAAGCCAAGGATAGAATATGCTAGGCAGATTAGGGAGGAAGTGAGCAGTGGTAGTTATGTTGAAATGAAAAGGGTTGCATCAGACCAGTCTTAGGACTGAATACCATGAAACAATCTGGATACTGTGATTTATGTTTTTCAAACTTCCTCAATCTTATGAAGGGTTGAAACACTAACAATTCATATTAGTTAATTTGTTTTATTGGTTCAATCGCCAACACTTTGTGATTCCGTTATTGAAATTAATAAAATCAATTGAGAAGTCTAGTGTTGATATTGTATTAGATTAATTGCTCAAATTGTAATTATATAATAAAGTTGAATGAGACCATAATTCAGATGTTTGCAGACAATGTAAACTAAGTAAGTCATATTTAAGTGCTGTGATCTTATGACAACCAAAAGGGTGAGTTGACCCCTAATACATTACATTTAGTCTTTATCAATAAAGTAAAATTCAATTCCATGAATATATTAATCGTAATCATTTGACCATTGTGGGATATAATGTTATAATAGAAGCTATACGATTAGATGTTAATATAACAAACAACTGTGAATAAATGAATGACATGTAATAAAAAATCTTGGATAGGTTTCTGGACAAGTTATAAGATTTATACTTACGTTGCAAAAAAGTCAACAATGACGGGTACTTTGCTATTTTTCACTTTTTCATTGAAATCATTCATATCTTGAATTTTGAATGATTCCCATTTATTTTGAGTCGTACTAATATATCGAATGCTTTTTGAGGCATAAGCAGTCTTTTGGAGTGATTCTTGCAGAATCGTCCTGAATATTGGTGCAAAAATATTGCGCTGCATTTTTGTTAAGCAGATATCTTGCTCCGACTTCAAACCCTTCTAACCCTGAAATGTACAGTGGAAGATTGACGTCACAGGTGCGCTTAGTGACGTACTAGGAAGCACGTGTCCAGAAGGACCACTGAGGGCTATGAAAAATTCGTGTAAACATGCATGAGCTCCAGTAATTCGTTATATAGGTATTTAGTTTTACGAATTTACATAATTTTAATATTATTTTTGCAACGAGTAATGTATGCTTTTGACTGTCGACTGAATAGCATTTTTCAGTCTCAATATGAATATTTATATAATCGCCGTTTTGACACATTGACTCATGAAACTTTCATCAATAATATGTAGCAGAATAGCCGCGGGTTGTAAACATACAGGATTCGTTAAATTTAATATTTTGATTTTCGTCGTAATCGAGTTTGGTGGATATGTGAGATATTATCGAAGAACTGTATTATTTTCATATATTCAGTGAGTTTGTCATATTTCGTTCGTGTTCACGTACGGTTCAATTGGCCGTACTGTAAAATGCCCTCATGTGTCGTTGTTATCATTTCGGTAATCTCTCAATAGTAAAGTAAGTATTTCATACAAATTTCTTCTGTTACTATTAATTACTACCTCTTCAGTCCCCTAACAGTAAGATAATTGATACCCTACACGAGTTTTCTTTTCTTTCATTAAATGCTTCCCCTCACTATAATTTTTATTTTACTTACACTTCAGAGTATATATTATAATTACGTTGTTTAATTTTTTCATCCTATCAATATGTCTAACATTACACTTCTCAACTCAAACAACTGTAGGTTAGTTAGATAATTATAGATCAGTTAAATGAACCATTGGTCAAATAAATAGGCAATTTTATTACTTCTTTAGACTTTTTCTGTCTGCTAATTTGAATAACCTTTAGATATCCACATCATCAATTGAGTTTCTTAATTTGATTATTTGCCATTGCCTTACATGTATTGCAAAGCTATTGGTTTCAATTTCCTTCAAATTCGGTGGCTTTTAACACTATAAACTAGATGATGCCTTGCTATCCAATCATTTTATTTGAAAAAGTTTCTTAAAAAAGTATGTGACTGTGCAGGATTAATTTTCGTTGGCTTTAGGTCCAGATTATTTAGTTTTTACATTTTATTGATACAGGTAGATCCATTTTCCTGGAAGTTACCCTTTTGTAGGTTGTTATTTGAGGAATAGTTCATATACCAAAGCTTCCTGATAAATACAATTCTATTTAAATATTCTATTGTTTCAGATTTTTTAAAGTGAAAATATATTGAATTTATTAAATACATCATGAAAAAACCAAAGATGAAAAGTCAAAAGAAGCTTAACATAGCTGAAGCTGGTGTTAGTGGCTACAAAACTGAAGCATTAGCTGATCATGGAGTTCAAAGTGCAAATGTAACCCACAATTCATACAAAAAAATAAAAGTTGATGATTTGCAACAGGTGGATATAGAACAACAAAATCAGGAAAATATGGAGACAGAATTTAAATCATTAAAAACTAAAAAGAAGAAAGTCAAAAAGGAAAAGAATACAGAGGTTAAAATAAAGGACTCAAAACTGTTAAAAAAAAAAGCACTTGAGTATTTAAAACTCTGGAAGAAAGACAGATCTAACTGGAAATTTGAGAAGCTTCGACAAATTTGGCTGCTGCAAAATATGTTCAATAAAGATATGGTAATTTAATTTATTGTACTTAATTAGTTCATAAAATGTGTTCTGAGTGAGAGAATCTATATAAGCCAACTTCTAATTATGTGCTGCCTGTGTTTGTGATTGGATTATTACACCTAATTGGTCTCTTGTCATACGAGCTAGTAGTAAAATATCTAGTAAGGTGATATCTTCAATAGGATATGCTTTACAGGCTTGTATTGATAAATTATTATTATACAATACAAGGATAGCTTGTAATATTTTCTTACTGTATGGTATTATGTGCAATTCTTTATATTGTTTAAAGTAGTTATCAAATTGTACATCACTTTCAGCCTATAACTAACATTCATGTACAAGACATTTTACTGTACTTGTTGAATTGTAAATTGGGGTTACAATGTCGTTTAGAGGGGAAGATACACATGAACATGGCCAGTATATAGGCTGAAAACTTCTGAATTAATAATTGAAGATTGTGAAGGGTTTTATTTACTACTACTACTATCATAATTCGACCAGTCAATTAAATTCTTGTACTGTTGTACAGTCATGCTGGACAGAAAATCGTCAAGAGGTGCTAGCCAGACTAGTCATTTTCTGACAAAAATATATATGTCATTAACTTGACATTGTCATGTTAATTAAAACAATTAATAAGGAAAGGAAAGAGGAAGTAGGTGACTTACCTGAGGTTCATAGATGGTAGATACCTTGTGAGGTTTAGAGAACTTGAATTTTCGGAGGCACCGCCCCCTTCATCAGAAAGTTAGGAAGAAATTTCCAATGATCGGCTAGCCGACGACTGAGACAATTATCAAATGTGTGACTTCGTCACTTATCCCATATATATTTAATTTATCCTTAAAGGATGCTCCTAATTCTTCCATCCATCTTCTCTATCCATCCTAACTTGAAAAACCTAATATATAGACTGAAAATGTTCGGTTGGGTCGTACTCGATATGGTGGCGGAGTGGATAGACGCACGCCCCGGCTCTAGGGGTGATGCACTGTTGTTTCGTGCACCCAGGTTGGAGTCCTGGCCACATCGAATTTTTTCAGTCTTTCTTCCTTCTTCCATTCCCTTCTACGCTTGACATATGTATTTCCTTGTGCATGATTCCATGCCGTACATATGATTCAAAGAGCGAATTTCCTGCCTTTCTCCCAAATATTTCTATCTTTCTTTCTATCCAATTATATATATATAAACAGAGACTAACAATTAGTGAGGACAGGAAAGAGATAGAAAGTTGGTGACTTACTTGATGTTCTTTGTTAGAAAGACATTTCCAGCTGGCTGACGACTGATATAATTAAAAAGGACAAGAGAGAGAGAGAAAATTGCTTGCTTATGTGAAGTGTACAATTGGCAACCACCCTATTGAATGTGGGTTTCTTTTTAATTTTTGGAGGTACCATCGACAACTTACCCAATTATCTGATGTGTCTCTAAAAATTAAGACCCCACAGCCTGCCAGCTGTACACTTCAGGTAAGCCAACAATTTTCTGTTTCTTTAAATTGATAAATCCTATATCTTAAAAAAATATTAAATTGAATTCAACAAATAATTTACAATAAAAATTGAACAAAATTTAAATTTAAAAAAATTAATTAGTAAATTATTGAACTTCAGAATTAATTTATCTATAGAACATGTAAAATAAAAGTATTTTACATAGTGAGTATAAATTAGTTATTTGTAAATATTAATAATGAATTTTCTCTGTTTAACTTTCCTGAAAATATTAATTAATTATCACAATTACAATTTTTTTACCAATTATATAATGTTAGATTATGCAAAAGGTAACTTATTTTGTGTTTTTTTTATATTTACACAGATTTCCGAGCGAAAGTTCCAACTTTTATTAGAATATATAACTCCTGCAGTAGGTCTAGCAAGAAAACATGTCCTTGATAATGCAACTAAAGTTGTTAGAAATATGGAGAAATGGACAGAATTATCTGAGCAAGGGCTTACGGATGCTGCTATACTGGCTAAATGTCCTGATTTGCAAAAAGTTGACGAAATTGCTTACAATCGGGCTAGAAATATTTTACAGTCTTTGCAGGAAGAATGTGATTAAGTTTAATAAGATTCCTTAAAAGTATTGAAAATTGTTTGTACAATAAATTTTTTACTAAACAATTTCTACACAATTTTTATCCTAAACTTGTCAATTTAAATATTTTGAATATGTATCTGTACCTGCAAACAATCCATTAAATGATTTGATTTTTTAAAAAAATTATAATTTCATAGGTTATAGGCAGTTACTATTGTACAGTTAAAGTTGATAAGGAATGTATCCTATCAAGAGTTCATCAGTTCTTTACACAACATTTCTAGTTTCATTGAACCTACTGAAATAGAAACATTTCCATTTATGAAAGTTAGTCTAATTTGTGTGTACAATTTTAAGTTTAACAATATGACAATCTTTTTTTTGGGATACCAAGAAATTAGTTGTTGAATATATATGAATATGTAAATTAGGTAGATAAATACATAGGGGAGACTGCAGTACCAGTCAAAAAAATTATTTATTTTTTATTTAGCCCAGTATTTTATATCATAAAATTTCAATATACTACAGATATCTATAATTCTTCAGCAAGCAATTAGTATTTTTAAATGCTTCTTCAACAATAAATCCTGTTTATTATAAATAATTTATTCAAACCTTGCAGTATGTCCTGATGTACCTAAGGACAACATTTAAACACAAATTTTACAATGGACATCTTTATTGAACATTCAAACAAAATTAAATAACACAATCAAATTTATAAATACACATTAAACAAAAACACAGCAAAGTGTAAAAGCATTAGTAAAAAACAATTTCTTTAACATTTAAAAATGAAAACTAACCCAACTAAAAGTGAATAAAACAAGGAAAGAAAGAAATAATGTTTTTCCTTGGAAGATCTGTCCTCATAACAGAGAGGTTGTAATTTTAATTTAATGTCATTAATTTTTGTTTCATATTCATCTTCTTTTCTAACAAATGTCATATTTTCACCAACAATTGCCTTTTTCAAGAATTTAAGAGTAAACAATCCTAGTCTTTTAATTTTTTAAAAATTTGTGCCACATAATGAGCAACTGATATTTGAAAGTATTTAAACTTGATTCATTATGTTTTAAACTCTATGCCAATGCAGATTTAGAAACTCCATGGTCTAAAGCACTTTTCCGAATACTAATTACAATTTGCAAAACACTGCCTCTTCAAATGCAATCTTGGAAGGAACTGGCCTCCTCTTTCCCTCTTGGCATTTTTTAGCATCTTGTAAATGAATATAAAGTGGTGTACCAGTGGACATCCTTTGATACAAAGAAAGTTGTGTCTGCAAGTACATCACCATTTTGAAATAAATTTAAGTTTCCCCCACAGTTATGAATAATTTGTTGAAAGTATCATCAAACTGCAAAGCTGATAACATATGCTTTACAATAATTACCTTTTAGTTGTTTATTTAGTAATCAGGTGTTAATAGTGTGTAAATGAAAGAAAATCAACAACAAGATGAAACAAACATATAATTGTAAATTTTCTTTTTATTCATAAAGCTTAATTTATGTGTAAAGTTAATTAAGAACCACACTAAATAAATTAGATACAATACAGTAATTTTATTATAGCTACTAAGGAGTTATCAGTATCAATCACCACAAGTTTTTCTTCAGATTTTCGTAACACACAATATCTTGTATAAATTAACTCTTTCTTACAGTATTAATTCAGTACAATTAACTGGACAAGCTCGAATAAAAATAATTTTTGTATACGATTCTGTTCGAAACTTTTGAATTTAGAAATAATGTTTCTTTATGAAGCTTGTAACCTGAAAATGTGGTTACACAAGCAAGCCAAATTTAAAATCTCATTCTTGCATTTATTTAAGTTATGGTGTTCTTGTTAATAGAAAATTTTCAAATTTCTTGGTTCTCCAATATATTTGAGGAATATAGATACTTTTATAATTCAGCTTTCATGTTACAAATGCTTTCTATAAATTTCCGGAGTTCTTCTGTATCCTTCAAACCTTCTAATCTCTCCTTCACTTCACCGTCCTTAAATGCAAGGAGAACAGGAACAACACCAACCTATTAAAAAATTGTCATCTTATATTACTAAACAATAGTATTGGGCAAGATAGTTGTGTTTTAAGGACTAGATTGTTCATTGTACTGATTAGTTAATTTGTCTTTTATGAGTATGTCACATATTTGATTGGTTAACACATGCAGACTGAGACCAAGTCTGTGTTTAAAGTTTGCAAATTACAAAAATACATTGACAAATTAAATACCGCACATTTCTGCTTCCCTTGAAGCATTTGGTATTGAGTTAATTATAACTTGATTTGAGCAGTGTGTTATTCTAGCAGCCAAAGGTACAAGTTGTGTGGTATTTATTTAATCATTAATTTATTGGTTGTACTTGTTTTGAAATTTGTAAACATTTATTTTTAAATTTACTTTAATTGCAATACTCAAAATCAAAAGGTGAAAGGGGCCATTATGCATTGAAACTTGACAAGGAACATGTCCAGAAGATATTTTATTTACCCAGGTGTTCTTAATTAAACATGTGTACAATAATAAAATGCAAGTTTTTTGGGGAGTATCAGCCTTTTTATGGAACATCTATTGCTTGAACATAATTTTACTAGAAGTTTGAATCACATGGGGCACTCATGCATATGAAATGACAGTGACAACAAAAGAAAGAAACACTCAATAAAGGAAAAAGGGATAACAATAGCAAACAACTAATAACTTGTCACAAACAAAAGGAACTCGTCATGATTGTTGGGCCCAAACAAACTGCCTCATTTACGAGTTATACTTCACTTTTTTTAATAGTTCTTTAGAACTATTTTGTTCACAGACTACACAATAGTATTAAATATATTAGACATCATTAGGAATTCTGTTTCAATTGTTTGGAAACAATTTTTAAGCATCTACTAACATTTCACATAACAGTATGCTAAAAAAATAATGCAAGGTATTCACTACTGATTTATGCCTGCAGAAGTAACAAAGTGACCACTTGTTCCCTTGTTTTTCTAATTTATTTCTACATATCTAACATATCCATCTTTTAATCATCAAGCAGTTTCTGATAAAAAATATTCAAAGCATATATGAATTTCCTAATTTATTATGTTATTAACCATTTTATTAAAGAATTTGATCATAAATGAGAAGTTGATAATTCTACAGTTTACCAATTCATCAGTAAATTTCTTCTACCATCAATTACCTCATAATCCATTGCTAAGTCTGTGTTTTCATCTACATCTACCTTTGCTAATAAGATTTTTCCATTTTTCTCGGCAATTACAGACTCAAGGCGAGGTTGTAACGTCTTGCAAGGGCTGCACCAACTGCATCACAAAATTTTTAAGTCAATACATTTAAAAAAAGTTCTTTCTGCTAAATTCTTACTTTCAACCCAATATTATTATTTTTAGGGAAAAGAATAGATTTAGTAACTCTGCGAAATGATATACCCTTAGATTCTGTAATTATTGGAAATTATTCAGTTAGGAACTTAGCAAAGGAATAGAATTCAATTTCTGTCTTAGAAAAAGATATATTTTTAATACTTCAATTTATGTGCCAATATAAGTCGCAGGATCATTCACTTAAATGCTTGTTCTGATTTTTGACAAGAAAGAAATTATATTACTAGTTAAATCTTCTAGTATATTAGTTCATATGAATTACTGTACAATGTTGCATCAACTATTTCCATAATCTGAAAAGTTATAGGCAAAAAAAAATTGTAATAATTTTAAAATTAATATAACCTTTACAGTAATCTATAAACTGAAATGATTCAAAATAAATAAATTATTGTGCTTAAAATTTTTCTAGGCATTTCCACAGTTTAAAATGATTACTGGTATGTTAATTCATTGTGTAGCTGCTATGAGTGACAGATTTGCAATAAATAGCTATAACTTTTAAACTAATTGTTTTTTATTATAGTTCTATTAATACATTTCGGGCCCAAGCTTTGTTATGTATAATTAGTTCCAAAATTTAACTGAATCATGTCCTCAAGTTGACAGTTCATTTATTATATAGTGTGTGACAATGTTGAATATAATTTATGACTATGTCCCCATGATGTATTTATTGGTCTCAATGAAGTTTTAATAATTGTGGAATTGGTGATATTGTAACATTTCAGTCAATGTAAAATATTTGTATTAAAATAATGGGAAATGTATGAACCAGCACATAGTATACAAGAAGAAGGAATCAACACATCATGTATTTTCAGTCAAAATTTAAAAATAAGTCATTTCTTATCGAACAAGAAGATATACAAGAGTGATTAGCTGCAAATGTCCCTGCAGAATTTCTTCAAAATAAGAAATTTTTTGATAGGTACCTACAATTATTCTTTTAATATTGAATTTAGTTATTTCGTTTGCTTTCTTAACAGCTACTAAAACTCCATAGAAATTAGTTCGAAATGTGTGATCAAGTACAGTTGGTGAGTTATAACATGGCATACGATCCCATGCGGAATTGTGAAAGAAGAAGGGGAGGGGGTATAATTTTTGAGAAGGAACTTCCCCTGCACAACGCTACTGAAAGCATACATATTCTTACTAACGGGATACGGGCTAAGGCAACGTCATTTTAGGGACGAGTTTCTTCTGAACTGAAAAACCATATACTTCCTTGTGCCAATTTTTTCAGAATTGCTTTTACACTAACAACTTGTCTAACAAAAAAGAAAGGTAAACTGCGCTCTGAACTATCCCCACTCCTACAAAATCGGGGACGTAGTCTACTGAGCATCGTGTTGACACAGAACAAATAAACGAATTAACTTATTTTCTAACAACGTCATATTACGGCTCCGAACTTTGGCATCTGTTATCTGAAGAACATTATACGTGATTTTTCCACACTTCAAAAGCAGATAAGTCATGCATTTAGTGAGTACAAATCGTCGGAGTTTGCGAGTATTTGTCGAAACACACTAATTATATATTACCGAATAATATCTCCGCAAAATCTTGTCTGCTTAACTATTCTTACATTAGAATTACCTTCCTACGAAGATAAATGTGTTATAGTAGTGCTTAAATTTTACTACCATAAATAATTGCGGTTAGTTAATAGTTCTCAGGAAACGTCCACAAAACTGGGGAGCATTTAAAGGCTATCATTTATAAATCGATTGGTTCAATTGAAGCCTATATTACTTAATTATTGATCAAAATTAACTCAACGTGTAAATGTGAAATAGGAAAGTTTTTATACTTAATACGAGTTCACTTTTCAGATACTTGAAATACAACTTACAAGTAAATATAACCTCATCCATCAGATAATAATTGAGCATTATTTCTACTTTGTGGATTTTGTAATTATTTACTACTTTAATTGTACACCATAAATGAAGTTTATATCTTCATTCAAATTAATATATTTAGTTTTTAATTACAATATAATTGGCAGCTAAGCAAGCAAATAATTAAATATTACTTATGTAATCGTATGGGGATAGAAATATGGAAATTAATTTATTGGAATCGAAATCAAAACATATTATTATGGAATTCAGTCCTAAGACTGATATGATGCAACCCTCTGTGCTATACTATCTTGCGCAGGCCTGTTCATTTCCACATAACTACCACACCCTCCCTAATCTTAGGGTATTCCATCCTTTGCCTCCCTCTTCTGTTCTTACCCTGCACACTTCCCTCTAACGCTAATTTTACAATACCCTCGTGTCTCAAAACGTGGTCTATTAATTTCTTCCTTCTCTAGGTCAACGTCCTCCATTTTGTTCGCTCTTCCCCTATTCTGCTTAGAACTTCCTCGTTAGTGATTCTATTCACCCTTCTGAATATCAGCATTATCCTATAGCACCACATTTCAAAGGTTTCTATTCTTTTCCTTTCTGCTACTCCTCCCGTACACGTTTCGCGCCCAAATAACGTCACACTCCATATGAACGTTTTTAGCAATGATTTCCTAATATTCTCACTTATATTACCAGTAAGTAAATTCTTCATTTTCGCGAAAGTCTTCCTTGCCTGTGCTATCCTACTCTTTATGTCTACCTTACCTGTACCATCCGTGGTTATTATGCTGCCCAAGGAGCAGAATTCCTTAACTTCCTTCAAAATGTCCCTTCCCAATCTAACAACACCCTTTGTTATTCCACTGGTGCCCACACTACATTCCATACCTTCGTTTTCCCTATTGAATTCTTTCTCCAGGACTCCGTTCATGCCATTTATTATGGTTTCAAAGATTCCTTCTGAATCCACTAATACTACAATATCATCGGCAAAGCGTAGGCTTTTTTAATTCTTCTCCTTTCAGTATGATTCCTATTCCATATTCCGTTTTAACTTTCTTCATTGCCTGTTCTATGTATTAGGTATTTTTGATTTTTTTCCCGTTGATCTTCAATTCTATTAACCGCTGACAGCCTTTTGTAGAGGTTATGTATAGGCCTTCTTTCTCGATATTCTATTCCTGTCCTCTTCAAAACATATTCATTTTGGATTTATTCCAAACTAAATTTATTTGTTTTATTTATTCACACAAGTTTGAAAAATACATTTCCAACTATTTTTAAACAATTAATCAAGATCATTTTCATAAATACTGTAACATCTATTTGAATTAATTTCGCGTCTGCATTTTAGTTACGTTTGATACCTCTGTATTTCCGATATTAATTAAGTTTTATATTCTGAATCTAGCTACAATACTACTTAGTAGTTGTACAAGCCACTTAATTTTGTTTGTGTTTGATGTAATAATGTAAACAAAAGCATCAAACTTCATACTCACGAAGCAAAAAAATCCACGATAACGGGCAGTTTACTATTTGTCACTTTATCGTTGAAATCCTGTATGTTTTGAACGGTAAATGAGTTGAGCAATCTTGACTCTGGATGTAAAGCTAATGTTGCCTTTGAGCAGAGTTTTCTTGACAAAGCAAACAAAGTCCTTGAAAGTAGCATGATGATAATTGAAAGAGTAAATTCCAAACCGAGAACTTAATTATTCACAGAAACTCTAAGTATTAAATCTGCTGAAAACACTAGTTGAATTCTTCTGCTTCTAATTTTTATCGACGTTGCATCTTGACTTGTTTTTTCATTTTTTTTTTCAAGGGATTTCATACATACCCAGCTTTTATTCTCTTACTAGTAGACAAACCATGGAGACAAGAAAAGTCAAATTTCACGAGTTAAATAATTTGATTTCGTAAGTCTTAAATTCCAATTTTATTCACACAAAATATTTTGCGCATAGTATCTTTCATCTATTCTATGGTTTTTATTTATATATTCTAAGAATACCATAAACGTGCAACGGTTTCCCTGTTAAATATTAAAATAAACACATGAGGTTCCTGCTGGAAGCTAAATTACACCGCTTTTAGGAGAGCTTTCAATAATTTTACACAAAAAATTATTCTTTGGTCACTACAAGTTTATTAACGCTAACTCAGATGACAGGTTCTACATTAATAGGGATTTATTCTCTCCCATGGTTCGGGGACTAGTTGAATAAATAATTGGCATAATCAGCAAAATTGCAATGTAAAACCTCTAACCGCTACAGTCCCAGATGTACCACAGATTAATCTTGGCGATGACTGAAAGCTCTGGTTGCCAACAGCTTTTGACTTGGCTCTGCATGGAACTTTCTTCTGGGCGGTGGCTAGTGCGAATTTCCTCGTTGTCGGATGATGACTCCAGCATCCATCTACACTTGAATATTCTCTTCTGCTAGGGTCAGAAACATATCCTTCAAATACTTAGGCCAGAATGATCTCCTCCTCCTATAGCTTTTCTCTTCGACAACTCGAACATTGACCTTCAATGAACCTTCTCCGTCCACCAATCAAAATTACAGATGGAACTTCGCGTTTCCATTGATCTCTTTCCTGAGAAAAATATTTCCGCGATCGAGCTGCTTACCTGAAAGCTCTCCTAAAAATCGGTGTAATTTAGCTTCCAGCAAGAACTTCGGGTGTTTATTTTAATATTTAACAGGGAAACCGTTGCACGTTTATGGTATTCTTCGAATATATAAATAAAAACCATAGAATAGGTAAAAGATACTATGTACAAAATATTTCGTGTGATTAATATTGAAACATAAAGTCCTGGAATTTAAGAATTACGAGCTTTTAAGTGTCACCCATACTCGCATGACAGCTAGGAGTGTTAATTTACCGAAACAGTGTCTATCTCTGGGTCGTACGTAACATGCCAACAAATTTGGTAAGAAATTTCTCCAAGCTTTTACGCTTATACTCTTCCACCCCGCTGCTAGGGTTGCACAATAATTAACCGGAATTTTGAATATTGGATTTATACTCACTAACTTCTAGAATCCCGAATTCAACTACAACATAACCCGGATTCTGAAAGACATAATTAAACTCAGCGACCGACAACTGTAACAGACACGATTTTTGTTTTACTTGCGTTCTTTTCTGTAACGCTCCTCCTCTCCCAAGTGGAATGTGGTATCAATTATCCACCAAAAAAATAATAATCATGCGAAACACTATGTTATAAACCTCGAAAATGCTTATTTAACGTAAATATCTTCTTCCCGTTACACCCCCGTCCCTAGGGGTGTTAATCGTCTGACCTCCACAGTGTTTTGTCGAAATTGCTCCACTCGTTTAAGATTGTATGTACAAGTTTTTACCCCCTTCTACCCCAGTCCTGGGGTATGAAATACAACCGGCATATAGAATATCAGTAAGTAATTCAACGACTCTCCTAATCCCGGATTCGACACTAATCAGGGGTTTCCCGCGTTATTTTTGTGTAGCTCTACTCTTGGTTCACCCCTGTGGGTGCTTTCATCCTACGTCGAATGGTGTTGAAATTAACATCAGAAGGAAATCTCATTAATTCCAAAACATATATATATTGTGATAAAAAGGCGGATTTTATAAGGTTGTGGCGTTATGAGGCGCAGTTCGGCCAACAACAATGGCTAGTCGGCCGAAAGATGGTGGTTCCCCGCGGGGGAGGCCCGCCGAGCGTGTATAAAAATGACGATGGTGAACCCCCGCGGGAAAACCCCGCCGAACGAGTTTAAAAAATGAGGGCGGGGAACCCCGAAATGTTGTGAAATAGGGGAATTCCCGTCGGAAAGTTTAAAAGGGAAGCCGATGGATGGCTCGGGACCAGAGGGCAGAAGGCAGGCGAGTGGATCAGAGGGCAGAAGGCAGGCGAGTGGACCAGAGAACGGACGTGGACCGAGCAGAAGTGAAACAAGGAGAGGAGAGGACGTGGCTCGACCCCAGAAGGCGGCGAGTGGAGCAGAGGACGGAGGTGGTCCGACCCCGCAGAAGGCAAACGAGTGGACGGACGTGAGCAGACGTGATCAAATCCTGCAAGACGCCAGAGAGACGCACAAACATTCGAGAGGTGGATGTTTGTTGGCCCAGTAATTGTGGGTAAGCGATAAAAAAATTGTGAAACTTGCTCATTGCTCTGGATAAATAACATTCAATGATTTTTCTTTCTATTTTCAGCTACTGCATACTCCATCTCTTGAGAGACCCAAAATCCCCTGAGATTAAGCCCGTGTCTTCACTTAAATTAATAAACAAAAATATTAAAATTGATCATATTTGTACTTTAAATTAATAAATGTTTTATACACAAAAAAGTATATTACAATATATATTCGAAGCAAATATTGGTCGTTTATGAATGTTTCAAAATTTTCACACCCGTCTTCTATGAACACTTCGGAAGGCTGAAAGATACCATCGAATGCGTCCACATGACTAACGTTTCGTCGTAATCGGATGAATGGTACATGGACGCATAAGGGACAGATAAACATAGATTCATTTTTATTTATACAGTTCTCCTCGATTATATTTTCGTCATAAGAATACTATTTTACGTCCTCCAGTCAGTGACTGAATGGGTTAATATTTTTGTCCTGGCTTCGAATAATTAATGTTTTAATGATAAAGTTTGTATAGTATGCCATTCCTTTCAATAGTGTATCGAAATTGTTCTTCCGTTCTGAGCTCCTCTTGTAATTTGATACACCTGAAAACATCCCTTCATTCTTCTTTAACGTTTAATATAAACACTATCGACAATAAATTTTGTTTCTGTCTTTCAATCTTCTAACTCAGGAATGGCATTCGCCTACAAGAGAAACCATGAATGTGGGTAAGTAAACAACCACGGACTTCCTCCAACTTTTGATCTCCCAGAAGCACAAAAGCAAAACACAGCTAAGATGTTCATTCCTTGGGGGAGTTCGGCATGAAGGAAGTGATTCAGCGTTCAATGTGATCTAATCTAAACATATTCAAAAACCTCTATTTTCTTCTGATATTCATATCTTATTTCGTCAGAAATAAATATAAATTTCATAATATTTTGAGTATCAGATAATCAGAGCTGATAATAGTCCATGTCGACTCAATAGCCTATAATAAATAAACAGAGTTGTTCCCAAAATGGAGACAATAATTTATCGCGCAATATCAAGAAATGAAAATACAAAGAACTTTTTAAAGATATGCTCACCTGAAGTTTGAAAGTAGCAGTAGGCAGTGCACCACAATGTTGCCAAAAGAATTGCGACATACTGTCTTCCTGACTTTTACGAAGTTGTAGTAATTATATGTATTTTGCTTTTATTGCCAGCACAGTGCCGCAAAAGAAACATTATGTGCTATATTAATCATGAACCCGTGTGCACGATGGAAGTGTCAAAAAACAGCACAAATTGAGAATAAAAGTTGATCATATCTGAGATGCACCGTGACAAAACCTTTTCCGTGTTTATTGCAGGTGGTTGTTCATTCAGTTCGAATTGTCATACTTTATTTTATATTAATATGTGATGCAATATGGTAAAAACATTCAGTTGTGCATTTTTTAAACTCTACAAAATGTTGATAATCCTTTCATATTATTCACATAATAAAACTTAAGAGTTGCATTAAATTGTTTATTAACTACAAAGTTTTTTATTTTTCAGTTTATTGAGAATTATATCTAAGGAAAAAAAGTGGCAAAATTATGGAAGATTTACAGGGTGCAGATATTTGCCGTGTATGTCGTTCCGAGGGAATACCTGAAAGACCTCTGTTTCATCCATGCATTTGCACTGGAAGCATAAAGTGGATACACCAAGAATGTTTAACTCAATGGATGCGGTATAGCAGAAAGGAGTATTGTGAACTGTGTGGGCACCGATTTTCTTTTACACCCATATATTCTCCTGATATGCCCAGAAGGTTACCATTAAGAGATGTTGCTGGTGGATTACTTTCAAGCATTTTTACTGCAGTGAAATATTGGCTGCACTACACCTTGGTAGCTGTAGCTTGGCTGGGAGTTGTCCCTTTAACTGCATGTCGCATATACAGATGTCTGTTTACTGGATCTGTTGACTCGGTGAGTTTGTTTAGTCAAGTTTACACCAAATCTGTGTTTCTAATGCTATCTGTGATATATTGTTGTTATATGTATTGTGTCTTTTGAAATTTCTCAAATTTAACCACAAAAAGTTACAATATTTTCATCAGTACACAAATGTCTTGCTATATATTTCAGTAGTAGTTGCTGGGTTTTGGACACATTGTCATAACTAGTAAGAAAAAAAAAAGTGGTATTAGGGGAGGCTGAAGAAGACTTTGAAAACATTATAAATGGTATGAACTTGATCCTGGGGGGAGAGTACAACATGAGGCTTAATAGAGCGAAAACCAATGTAGTGGAGTGTAGTATGGGAAATAGTGGAATAACAAAGGGTCTTGGATTGGTAAAAGTATTTTAAAGGAAGTTAAGGAATTCTGCTGCTTGAATAGCATAATAACTAGGACTGGTAGAAGTATAGTAGACATAAAGAGTAGGATAGCATAGGCAAGGAAAGTTTTCGCAAAAAGGAGGAGTTTACTTGTAGCTAATGTAAGTATGAATATTAGGAAATCAGAACTAAAAATGTTCATATGGAGTGTGGTGTAATTTGGGTGTGAAATGTGGACAGTTGGTGTTGCAGACAGAGAAAGAATAATTTTTTTTAAATATGGTGCTATAGGAGAATGATGAAAATCAGATGGGTGGATAGTATAACTAACAAGGGAGTTCTCAGCAGAATAGGGGATGAGAGAACAATTTGGAGGCCTTTGACAAGGGATAGAATAATAGGCATGTAAAATTAGCATTTAAGGGTAGTGTGTGGGGTAAGTAAAGGTGAGGTAATCAAAGGATGGAATACACCAAGCAGATTAGGGAAGATGTGGAATGTGGTAGCTTTGTAGAAATGAAAAAGCTAACACAGGATAGCTTAGCATGGTGGGTTGCATCAGACCAGTCTTAGAACTGAATACCACAACAACAATAAAAAATTGTGTTCAATATACTGTAATAACATATGTTTGAGTTTAATATAAAAATAATCAAGATGTTGAATTATGGCCATTAATTGAACTTCATTGTTTGTACACAAATAATATGTTTATTTACTTTTAAGTACATTCTCAATAAATTTATTAAGGCAAACCATAATTTTAGCTTTTATGTAATTAATAAACTTGTGCCTCATATGCTCCAAACAATTATTTTTGAGTCTTGTTTTAAAGTAGTTTTTCACTTTAACATGACTGAGTGTGCTCCATCTTGTAGATTTGATTTAGTGCAATGTTTGGCCTAACCAGGTGTCTACATTTAATTTCTTCTATAACTATTTGAAGACTTGTTGAAATACTTGTTTTAAATTAATATTTATATTGCTTTTGTAAACATTTATTGTAATTGTTTTACTTATAATATTATTAAGAAACTTTAAATTTAGTATGAATTTTATAAAAAAAATTAATAAGAAGATGGCTAGAAAAAGGTTTCTTACTGACACAGAATTGAATGAAATATTGATGCACACTGATAGTGATGTGTAATTTATTGATGAAAGATCATCAGAATACGACAGCAATGTTTCTGATAATACAGTTGATGACATTGAGGAGCCATAACACAAGGAACAAAAGTTGGTCAATAACGAGGATAAATGGAAGGATATAAAATCCTTTACTTCAACAATTCATGACTTTGATAATGTACATTCAGGTACCATGATGGGTAATGCTGCTTCAATAGAATTAGAGTGCTTCAAAATGTTTTTCATAGAAGCCATAGTGACTGAAATAGCTAAGCAAACAATCTGTATTTCCAATTTGCTATTTCTCAATATTGAACAAAAGATAAATCTTGTCTCAAATGTTGGAAGGATTTGGACTTCAAATAAATATTTTGTTTCTTTGCTATCAATATGCTGATGTTGCAGGTAAAAAATCATCTTTGAATGATTTTTGGTCCCAAGAGTGGCTTTGATTAACCCCAGCATTTGCACAAATCATATCAAGAGATAGCATCAAATTTTGGAATAAAATTATTTGTCACATGTGATTGCAAAGCAGGTTACATCCTAGACTTCATTATTTACATAGAAGGAACTACAGAAATTGCCAATTTCAACATTGAGAATCTAGTAAATCGGGCAGTATAGTGTTAACTTTTATGAATACCTATTGAATAAAGGTCATACAGTGTATGTTGTTAACTTGGTATTCAAACCTCGCACTATTTACTCATTTATTTGCAGATAAAACAAATGTATATGGCACTGTCAAAGCAAATTCAAGGTTATGTCCATTACGGACAACAAATTGAAGGCAGGTGAAATTGAAAGCAAAGCAAGTAAAAATCTACTAGCAAGCAAATGGCATGATGAGCAAGATGTTAGACTTTCAATTCACCATTATATTTATCAGCTAGACATTTTACAACATTCCTTCCTACAACTAAATCAAAGCCGAACCCAACAAAACTGCATTGTATGCATAACAAAACAATAGAGGAAGGAATCTCATTATATTTGTGAACACTTAAATGTTTCTTAGCGCTGCGCCTTGCTTTGAGGATTTAATACGAAAATAAATTATCAATTGTTTGTAAGATAGTATTATAAGCAAATATTTAAACAAAATTTTTGTAATGAAATAATGTTGATTTTTTTGTATTTTTATAATGCATTATTCCACCCATTCACTTTACGAATATTGTAACATTATAAACATTATTATATTTTAATTTTTATTTAAAAAAATATTATCATTAATGTTAACTGTTGTGCACAAATAAACTTGCTGCATCTTTGTCAAACTGTTTGACACGAATAAACATGCAACCACTGAAATATGTGTGCACAATGAGCACATAATTTCAAAACATGTTGCACAGTGAAAAGGTTAAGAATTTATAAAATATGTCTTGGTAAAAGTTCTATTTGTCTGTAAAAGGTCAAGAATTATTTTATTAAAATATCTTAATTATAATTTATTAAAGTTCATTAGTAACAACACTACTTCATTTTTATTAACCACATTGTTATTAAGTGTTGTGTCTGTTAGTCTGTATGGAATAATAAATAATTTTGAAATGTTCTTAGGTACTCACTCTTCCATTAGACATGTTTTCTACAGACAACATTGCATCAGATGTTTTTCATGGATGCATTGTGGTCACCTGTACTCTCTTTGCCTTTATTGGCTTAGTGTGGTTACGTGAACAAATTCTACATGGAGGAGGTCCTGAGTGGCTAGAAAGGGATAATAACAACCCTGCACCACCAGCTGATCAACCTGCAGCACCTGCAAACGCTCAACCCCCTGATAACAACAATGTTTTGGAGCCGGTAGTTATTTTACAGAATATTGTTTAGTATTTATATTGTTATAAGTTTTAGTAATACACAAACCAAACATCATTAATAAAATAAACATCTGACAAAGTAAACAATTTTATAATTTCAATATAATAGACTGTAAGAATCGAAATTCTGTGCTCAGTATAGTATTATCATTGTTTTTATTAATATATTTATAATAGTTTCTTTCCATAAAATTCTTTGAACCTTGCAGGGTTGAAAGTATGAAATACAATGGTAAAGATGCAGTTAACAACCTAATGAAACCAAGCTATAACATTCCAAGAGAAAGTTAGATTCAAAGATCTGGCCAACATTTTTCCATTCTTATTTTCTAAATTTACTTTCATGACCTTTGGATGAGCTTCAGTTGAAACAATTCTTCTCTCTTGGAATTGATATTAATGCACCTTCGATCAAATTACACGATATCCATTATTCACCGATTTCCTATCTAAGGTTGTGAATAATGTCATAAGTAAATTGTAGGTGAGCCGAGTTTAGGTTTGCAAGAGTGGAGGAAGGTGTCATTGGATCTAGTGGTCGACTTGGACTAGCTCAGATGGTTAGAGCAATCTCACTGTAAGCGGGAGGTCTCAGGTTCGATTCGTGGGTCCGGTTGCCATTTTACCCATTCTTATTTTCCAAGTTAAAACATTTACATGCCAGTAACATGCTCCTACCACTAATAACTTATACAATTTGCCTTGCAAAGTCATTAATTGCTATTTAAAGTTAATGTTAATATAACTTACTCCATGACAATGGTCACATGAATTAATATCTAAAAAGCTCATTCCACCACAATTGCCCCATGAATTAAAAAGCTCTAGACTTTATGTCATATCATGCTCTTGACAGCTGTTTACTACTCCAGCATACAACCCAATACAATTGTTATATTCATGTATATTAATATATTAGAATGAGTAAGATCTCCAGATATGGCTATAAACTACATCTTTTATAGGGTAGCAATTGTCATTCAAATAAAATTTATGTGAGGCACAAAAATAAAGACCATATTATAAACATATTACTGAATAAAGCATTGTTGGATTTCCATACATTAGCATATTTCAATTAACCACTATCCCCTGACAATGTTGTATTAGTAAATATTTAACCCAGTTGAAAACCTCAAGAATGCTTTATTCATATTTTGGACCAGGAAAAAATGAGTGCATCTCTTTTAAGTCTAATGGATTTACCTCAGGATAGCAGTCAAGATTTCATTAAATGAAGGAATACTAAGCTATTATTGGATAGATAAAAAAATAACAATAAGGTTTTTTATTGGATGATCTTGTTCAGGTGTATTTTTAAGCTTCATAGGTAATGCTGTGGTCACACAATGCTGGTTTACCAGCAGCTAGTTGCTGGTGGCTTTTAGCAACTGGTTAAGCAGTACCCTTCTCCCCGCTGGTACCAGCAACAGCAGAGCAGCTTTAATAGTGGCTGGTGAAGTTGAGACTGTTATACTTAACCATCATGTGGTCAAGTCATGTGATCTCTCACGTGTTCTTTCAGTTATTGGCAAATGAGCTTCTATATCATATTGTTGCAATAATGCAGAACTAATTATTAAGTATCAAGTTATGAATAAAATAATGAAATTAAGCTGACTCAATATTATAAATAAAACACAATGAGTGGCCAAAAGTAAGAAGTAGAATTTTAATAAGATGTTTTGTCCCCAAAAGAAAAGGTCTTTTGGCCATTATTTGAAAGACAAGTCACTGGAATGACTTTTGATTAATTGTTAGCTGAAAGGTATGAATAACTACAACAACTAACAATTTTACTAAAATGTGTAATAGACATTAATGGAAAAGAGATTAATAAAATTAAAAAATCAAAGAATAGTTGTGCAACAGCAAAAAATATATACACACCAAAACTTGTTTGGTTGCTAGATATCTCAGTTTCATTTAGCATAGAATAGCTTCTCTCGTGTTGATATTTTATTCTCATTAACGGAGAAACTAAATGCATGCAGTTTCATGGAGCTTAATATTGATTTCTTTCCTTCCATCCAACTTTTGCGATTCTTCTAAAGATACTCTCCAAGTTCAGTCACTGGTGTTCTTAACATTGCTCTTGTTTATAAGATTCAACACTAGTCAACAGCCACTGTTGTACTGCCGTGTGAACCCTCCAAGTATGCTTATGCTGGTAGCCAACCACTGCTAGTACCAGCAACCAGTGGCCGCTAAACCAGCATTGTTGCAACCGCTGCTAAAGTGAGAAGATACAAGTCAAGGTTTCAGAAATTCTCATATTTTTTGGTTTTAGAAAGAGCTTTAAAATTACTTATTAACCATATGAGGGGAACCAAACTACAATTTGTATTTAAGAAATAATTCAAACATATAATAATTTTACTATGTCATTAATTCAACTCTCGTTAGAAGTATTTTTCACTTATTTTGCTCTCTAAACCACGGAGAAAGTGTTTTCACAAATTTCAACAGTGTAATTGAGGTTCAAAACACTAGAATCAATTTTGTTTTCTTTTAGAAAATCTAAAATACTTATTTAAGCACTACAAATTTAACTTTGTTACAGGAACCTTTTCCACTTGCTGCTATCCTAGGAGGAGCAGTTTTGCCACCTCCTGTAGCTGCCCCTGATCTTGATGCCCCGGCAGATTTATTAGAAAATGCTGCAGGGGAAGGAGAGGAACAGGCTGCAAATCCAGCTGCAGATGAAGGAAATTGGAATCCAATTGAGTGGGACAGAGCAGCTGAAGAACTTACTTGGGAACGTTTATTAGGGCTTGATGGCTCCCTTGTTTTTCTTGAACATGTATTTTGGGTTGTTTCATTGAATGCGCTCTTCATTTTGGTTTTTGCTTTCTGCCCATATCACATTGGACATTTTGCAGTAGTAGGTTTTGGTCTCCAGCAGCAAGCATCTGCCTCTAGATTTGAAGGCCTTGTTACAACTTTAAGTGGATATATAGTTATAGGACTTGGATTAGTTGTGCTACATGCTTTGGCATCTGTTCTGGGACTTAGGCGTTCTAAGAGAGTTCTTGGGCTGTGTTATGTTGTTGTTAAGGTATGAAAATTTAACTTTATATACTAAAATAATTAGTTCAAATTTAAAATTGGAAGAATTATGTTTAAAATTTCTCAAGTTTACATTGAATGCATTTGGTTACTGATGCTTTGTACATGATTTACATAATGCAGCCAACATTTTAAACATAAATAATTTTTAAATTTGGTCTTTTCATATTTGTTCTTGAGAGAGTTTTCATGACGAACATGTTTATTATCAACAGTTCTTATCATATTTTATTTTATTTGAAGATTTTCATGCTATTATTTCTAATTCTTAATGAATTGTGTCCTAAAAGGCATTAATTGATGCACAATATTTTTCTTCCTAAAACATTTAAAATTTGACATATTTTAGTTGAATTTGGTGTACAATACATAAAAATTTTTATTGTCTTAGAAGGGCATATATATGAAAAGAAATAATGATGCAACATAGTCAACATAATTAAATAACTGTAGTGGAAAGGAAATAGTGAAAAGTGATATCTCTAAAAATTTGAATAACTTCTTCCTGTCTAGACTGTGATGCAGAGTTTTGTCTTTTTCCTTTTAACACAAATTGTTTTTTGTTTTGTTTAACAGGCTACATGAGGGTGATCCTGAAACAGGCAACTGCCCTTTAATAGTATAGGAAGGGAAATGAAAAGGGGGGATGTGGAAGGTAGAGTAAGGCAGCCAGGGTTTGACTGTGGTTTAAGGATCCTACCCAGTGTTTTAACATATATATTTCTTTGTGCATGATTCCATGCCGTACATATGATTCAAAGAGCGAATTTCCTGCCTTTCACCCAAATATTTCTATTGTTCTTTCTATCCAATGTGTGAGAGAATTAATAAGGACAGGCTATCCGGTCACTGGGATGTCTTCCTAACTTTCTGACAAAGGGGGCAGTGCCTCCGAAAATTTTAAGAACTCCAAACCTTAAAAGGTGTTTGTCACCTGCTTTCTTTTTCTCTTCCCTTATTAATTGTTTTAATTAACCTGACATTGTTATTCCCAAATGCATATATATTGCAATATATAAAGGACGGTACTTGAAATAATTAATCCGAACTTCAAAATTAATTAATTAAATTTGCCTCACGGCAAAATGTTTAAAGTTCCTTCGAGAATCTTCCTGAAGCTGTTTGTGCCCATCACTACACCAGCTGCACATGACCCGTATAACGTGGTAGTAACAATGCATGCTGTGGGAACTACAATCTGCTCTAAAATGTCATATTGTAGCCACATTCCACTCATTCACCTTAACAATATTTTACCAAGAATTAATTTAATAGTAGCAGCCTTATTCGAATATATACAATAAAATAATAAATGAAAACAAAGGGTATCCTGGTTTTACACCACTATATATATATAACTCCTATGGATATGAAAGAGGGTTAGCGAGGAGTTAACTTGCCTTAAACTGTTAGGAGGCATCACCAGGATGGAAAACAGTAATGTCAATTTTTCAAAGGCTTGAGCCCCCTTTTTCATACTTGTGTACATCATACATTAATTGAAATCTATGTTTCCTGTGAAAAATGTTTTTTCTTCTTTGACTTCTATCATTAGTGAAATTCTTATGTTCTTACAGGTATCACTTCTATCAGTTGTAGAAATTGGTGTGCTACCTCTTATATGTGGTTGGTGGCTAGATATTTGCTCGCTTTCGATGTTTGATGCAACTCTAAGAGATCGTGAATCAAGTTTTAATGTTGCACCTGGAACATCAATGTTTATACATTGGCTAGTGGGAATGGTATATGTTTACTACTTTGCTTCTTTCATTCTTCTTCTTCGTGAAGTTTTACGTCCTGGAGTTTTGTGGTTTTTAAGAAATTTAAATGATCCTGATTTTAGTCCTATACAGGTAAGGTTAAATGTTGTTCTTTAAGAGTTTTAGTAATTTTGCCATTAACTTTGCTAATTTTGTTAATAATATGCTAATAAATATATTGGAAATTTGTGTCACATTTATCAATTTGCATACATATTTGGCATGCAGTAATAATTTATTTTTATTATATGTCATATAAATGCTTCAGTAATTTACAGTAGCTTATTTGAATTATTAAAAGATGGTCATTTTGTTTTTTTCTTATCACTTCTGTAGCAGACTATCTTGTGTGAATGAAATATTTTCTTTAATTTCAAATTACAATAGGTTGAAATTGCTTTCAACTTTTTCTTTTAGGAAATGATTCATCTGCCAATATTGCGCCATGTGCGCCGTTTACTTGCTTCTGCGATTGTATTTGGGACAGCTGTCTTGTTGATGTTGTGGTTACCCGTCCGTATACTAAGAGTTCTTTGGCCACGTTTCCTTCCTTACACAGTGGCTCTACAAACTGAATCCCAAGTTAATGAACTTTCTTTGGAATTGCTGCTTCTCCAGGTAGTAGTTTTATTGCTTTATCGTATATCAGAATATGTTATTGTGGGAATCAATAGTTTAATCTAAATTGTATTTGAAAAGCATATATGAAGCACCTTCTAATTATATAATTAGCTTGTTACAATTTCATGTTATGCTTTTTACATATATCTTTGGTCTGAACAAAATTTCAAACCTCTATTTATGAGAGGAATCATTGTTGTGCCCATATTTAATATTAATGAAGTAAATAGATTTTCACATTATTAGTTACTATTCAAATTATTAATATGGGATGTTTGAACTGAGGCACCAAGTTTCCAAGTTCATCACCTACCAGCAGATGGTAATCTAATCAATGTCTATAGATTATTGTACAAGCAAGAAGCAGGGAACCTGGTGGGTGGTGCCAAATATGCCTACCAGTATTTATATAAGAAATATGATATATTCATTCCTCTTAAACATATCAGGATAATTTACTTTTACATACAAGAGTACATAACAAAGGGAATGGAATATCTTTTACTACAGTATTATTATTTAGATTCATGACAATACCCATCCACTCACTGCCAAGTGATTTTCATCTATTTTTTGTTTGTATTTAAAAAAGTTCCTCTTTGGAAAACATCTCAATTAAATAAATAATATGAAGCAGGAAGAGTAAACTTGGCTTTTATCACAGGTGGCATCTTTCTTTGACAAAGATATCCAAATCTGGTTTCCCGTTACAAGTGCCTGAGTAATGGTGACTGTGGAGAAGTTGATCTGTAGTGTAAGATGATAAAATATTGAGAAAATAATGTTTTGTCAGTTCTTAAATAAATATCTGTACTTACTTTTAAAAGACAGGCCTTGTAGTTATGCTGTTTTTTACTTGTATAATTAATACTGTTAATTCTTAAAACTGGATTCTTTTAATTTCACAGTGTTTTTCATCGCCGAATTTATACACAGTATGTTGTAATAGAGTAAAAATTCAAAGGGAAAATTAGAAAATTTATTGTGCTTCAAAATTATAAACAATTATCAGGGCAGTTCAATGTATAATTAACTCCATGTGAATATGAACCAAAATACATTCTAGAATGAATTGTTCTAGCCCACTGTATGTATAAATACTATATTTGTTGTACTCTTCTAATATAATTCATTATCTCCCTGTTAAAACTGCATACAATGAGTTAGAAAGGCAACCAATTCAAATAATAAGTTATAATTATGTTGAAACTATGGTTTCCCAGAAAACTAAGCAGTTTTATTTAATGTTACACACTGCGCATCTTTTTCCTTAGGTTATTCTACCAGCACTGTTGGAACAGTCTCAAACTCGATCATGGTTGAAAGGTTTAGTAAGAGCTTGGTGTCGAGCTGTGGCGTGGTTATTAGACTTACGTTCATATCTCCTTGGTGACGAACAACTAAATGCCCATACAATTCCTCAACCTGCAGCTGACCATGTTCCACAAGCTCCAGGTGTGGGTGGTGGAGGATTAGGAGCAGCACATCAGGCACTATTGCAAAGAGACACGCCATCTGGGTTCCAACCATATGTAAAGCCAAAGTGGTTTGCAGCAAGGCTGGTAGGATTATTGATGTGTGTTTGTGCAACACTTGTAGTAGCCAGTCTCGTAGCTCTCACATTCCCAGTATGGCTGGGACGGAAGGTAACTGCATTTTGCCTACCACCACCTGTCCCATACACAACACCTCAGACAGATGTGCCACGGAAAGGAGTAGAGATGCGTGTTCATGAGCTGTATACTGCAGCCGCTGGTACTTACTTATGTTGGGTAATGGCACGTGCTACAGCGCTAGCTTCAAGTTGGCTTCCTCAAGGGAGAGCAGCAATACTTGGTCGTTTGAAGCAATGGTTCATGTTGGGTACTCGAGCTGCAGCTGCATGTATTATACTCCTGGGCTTGGTACCATTACTATTTGGGCTTCTGCTAGAACTGGTGAGTTTAATAATTCTCATATGATTATTATTATGTATTTAGATGCCATAAATGAAAAAACTGTATATATATATATATATATAACAATTAATGGGGAAAGGACAGAGAGATAGAAAGAAGATGACTTACCTGAGGTTCATAGATGGTAGACACCTTGTGAGGTTTGGAGAACTTGAATTTTCGGAGGCACCGCCCCCTTCATCAGATGAAGGGGGCGGTGCCTCCGAAAATTCAAGTTCTCCAAACCTCACAAGGTGTCTACCATCTATGAACCTCAGGTAAGTCATCTTCTTTCTATCTCTCTGTCCTTTCCCCATTAATTGTTTTAAACATGACAATGTCATTTCCTATCTCATATATATATATATATATATATACATACACATATATACACACACACACAGTGTATTGCTATAAATATAACTATTGAAGACTAGCAAAGCAACAACTGAAAGTCTAATGAGTGAGGAGCATAACCTCTGTCTGGTTTTAAACCTCTCTAGTGATAACAAACTAGGATAAGAAAGCCATTGCTTGGATTAATCATTTTGCAAATATACACATGAAACATGGTTTTTATAGTTTGCTGTCTATAATTTTTGTATTATGTGCACTCCATTTTTTTGTTCAAATGTTATGTAATAAATGTGTTCAGCATACTTGAGAGGAAAACTATTATATTTCTGCACTAAATGTACTATTTATTTAACAATTGAATTTAGGTCAATATTAGAGGGCATAATTCAAATATTTAAGGATGTTTAATATAATTAAGTATTGAATAAAGAGAATAAATAAACTATTGAACCTCAGCAATATTTTCAAATGACTGAAAAGTTAGTGTTTTGATAGATGTTTTATATAAAATTTCACATAAAATTATAATGTGAAGTTGTTCTTTATTTAAATCAATAATTTCAGTTCTTTGAAACTACCTCCAATTGCCTTTGAACAATAGTATTACAAACAGGTAGAATATTTTATTATGATTAAACACATAAAAATGGCAAAAACTATACTGATGTTATGAATTTGTATTTTTTTGTAATTCCACTGTTTTCATGGTGATTTCAAAAGTTAGGAATAGATATTTTCTTGGTTTCATTAAATCATTTTGCTTTTTTCCTATAAAGGTTATTATGATACCTCTTCGAGTACCACTGGATCAAACTCCTATCCTTTTTGTTTGGCAAGATTGGGCTCTTGGAGTTTTGTACACAAAAATAGCTTGTGCTTTAATTATGATGGGACCTGACTGGCAAATTCGGAGGTCCATTGAGCGTGCATATCGTGAAGGTATACGTGGAATGGATCTTGGCTCAGTTATGAGGGAATTAGCAGCACCTGTGATTACATGTTTGGGACTTGCATTATCTGTTCCATATGTTGTGGCTAATGGCATTGTTCCTTTACTTGTAACAAGCCCACAGATGAAAAATCTTATTGCCAGAAGGCTGTATCCATGTTTGCTGTTGGTTTCATTAACAGCTTTCATAATAATCTTCCAGGTGATAATACTTTTTATTTTTATATAAACTATTAATTTGAAAATTACTTTTATAAAAATAATTCAAGTCACTGTAAGTATTTTACATTATTTTTAAAAATAATTACTTGAGCATTAAGCTGGAGAGATACTGCTTTCATATGACTGGCTGGCCATAAAATTCTAGTGAGGGCACTGTTCCATCACATACGTTCACTGCTTGACTTGTGCTTAGAGAAAACTCTGCATTCATATGTGATGTGCAACTTACAGTATTTTTGTTTTTAATATGGAATTTTCTAATGCAACTATGGAAAGAAGAAATAGAAACTGTAGTTGCCTTCAGTGTTATAATAATATTCATACATTGTATTAGAATAAATACCAAATGAGTGTAACAATTTCTTCATTACTCTGCTTCATGAGTTATTAGAATTTACAAGCTCAAGAATAGGCCATCATTGATACATGGCTGTAGTTTGATGAAATGATCCTGTTATAATTCTAAGTATTAATTAGGAATACATGTACATGGCAGAGTACTGTGGTGTTTTGAAAGTTTTACTTTGTATTTTTTTCGGCTTGTAATTTATTTAATTTAAAACATTCAGAAAGATATCTACAGTCACTATATAGTCTAGTTTAGGAGCTTGAAACGTAATTGCTTTATTCAATCGAGAAAAATACAAAAAAAAATTGCTTATACTGTACAAGATAGCTGGAGACAGCCATTTAGATATTATTTGATCTTATTATCCTGCAAAAATTGCAATATGAACAATTTCCTAGCCAATTCCTCAGATTTTATCTTTAGCAGCTGCTAACGACTACTGAACTGCACAATATTCCATTAGATGATTCTACTTGCAAATAAGAAACACTTCAGTGTACAATTTCTGAGTTAAGTTTAAAAATAAATGTTTTTATAAATTCATTTATCATAATGTATTAATAGCTGTTAATTTCTACTTATGTATCTATTAGTTTCAAAGTTTTAATTTATTTATGCTAATGTTTTAGATACGACAATTCCGCAAGCTGTATGAGCATATAAAGAATGACAAATACCTTGTTGGAAGGCGGCTAGTAAACTATGATCATCGCCGTCAGAAGTCGCCTTCGATCCAGCATTAACAATTTTTGGGCCAAATGTTTCTAACTTCTGTAAATGAGATTTTTCTTTTCTGTCTTTACAATTAGGTGTGTTCCTTTTATACAAAAGTTCATATGTGAATTGTGGCTGTAATCTTGAAGGAGTCATAAAATGGGTATAATTGAAATTATTATTTTTTACATAATTTCAACATTAATTATGGACATTTTAATACACTTGATGTGTATAAATATATATATATTACAAGCACAATTTATATATTTATTTGGGTTCATAACTAAACTTATAACGAATTTTTCGACCACTGTAGTGGAAACTTATATGGTATCAATAGCTGTTATTTCATATTACTTTATCAGAGAACAGTTTTTCTGTGTATAATTTCAGTTTAACTGACGCTACACCTTTTATCTAAAATCATTTAGACAAATTCAGCTTTATTTATATTTATTTCTTCAAATGAATAGATTATGCTGCACACATATAATGTTAAAGTTTATGATAATGCTAATATATTCTGCTATAGTAAGGGTACTTACAACATGCTACACCTTTATCTTAGTGTGTGTGTCAGCTTATGTTTAATTATTTTTCTTCTTTCTTTGTTAATGGGTTACTATTTATTTAAAATATTATTGTAAAAAATGTAAATGAGGTGTAGAATTATTGTGAAGTGTTTATATTATTGTTGGTTATGTGTCCATTGATTGCAAATTAAAAGGAAATAATCTAATTTATAGGTTTGTAATAAAATGATTGTCACCTTTATTGTCATCAGAATTCCAATTTCTGTACCATACATTTATGCTGTAATTATCAAAATTGTTCATAATCCTGATAAAATGTCCTTGTGCTTTGGAAAAGCTTGTGCCTTATATATAAAAGAAATCATCTGAATGAAAGTTAATTATTTGGAATTTTATAATTTAAATACTATGTATGATTGAAAAACTGAATTATAAAATTTTCCAAATATTGCTTTATATAGATGAAGAGGGTTTAATTGTTAAATATTATTTATAAAAATAAATGCACCCAGTATTCATTTAAGTACAAAAAATTTCCTTGGAGTTAGTTACATATATTTGCATACTGTTCTTGGTATACTCTGTTAAATAATACAACTTTTCTTTTCTAACATCTAAAAAAGATGACCTACTTTGATGCTATGTGATCACATTAATGATTCTGATTTTTACATTAATAAAAAAACATTTGAAACAGCGTTAAAATATTCATATATTTTAGGTATACACATTTTTTAATTGGATAAGCAACCTATGAAAGATTTAAATTTTTTGTTTAGAACTATGTGTATGTGTAGTGCAAGTGTACATCTCTTCCTCTTGGCACTGACTGGTATATTCATTGTTGTAATGCATAAATAAAACTATTTTGTGTTTAGATAAATTAAGACTGGAAATGTCATATTCCATTCCTTAAACACAAGACAAAATAATGTCAATTGTGAATATGAAAACATTGTGGCACACATTCCCACTATTAAAAATTGGACAGAGTAACACATTGGTCAACTGGCATCATATTCCGTACATCTTTGACCTAAGTTATCAGTAATTGGAAAGCTGTCACTAAAATGTCCCATCCGCAGTCCATTAATACCAACCATATAATTAATTCAAATAGAATGGAACCAGACACTGAATGAATCTAAGGAAATTTCTGGGAAATCTAGAGTCTCTTACAGTTTTCTGAGTAACAAGTCAAGAATTGCTAATTGTTGACAGTTTGTAAATCTTAGAACTGTCATATTTTGCAAAGGTGTGTAAATAGCTTTTAGCTAATTTTAAATTGCTTAATAAACTACACAATTCGTTTGTATTACAAGGTTTCAAATTTGAATGCTCCATTGTAGTTTATTTTAACATGTACTATGTAGTTTATATATTTATACTAATTTAGTTCGGTTGAATTATATATGAAAACTAATAACTTCAAAGTCCAGGGAATAAATGTGTACAATTAAATATAAAAAAATATACTTATTATTCCACACCATACATTCATTAATCCCGAGATTTATTTCTTTGACCCATAAATATGTTTCAATTTGGACTCAAAATTCCGTTTTTTCACGGACTTGAATTTTCGAGCATGAAACCAGAAATTCGTTCTAAACGGACAGCAACGTGGTTGGGTTTTTCTGGAGCCAAAACTGCTCAAACGGTTCGTTTTGTTGCCACGAAATGCTTCACGCGATCCAAATTTAAGAGGAATTATTTGTTTTGTGATTTTAAGAAACACTAACATATTAGTATTTTAAGTGTAAATTTTTGTTGCTACGGTTTTGAAGACTTTAAACTGTTTGCTCCCGTATATATCTTGGCTACATTCTTTATAGCACGAGAATCTTGTCTGGAATGAGAAACGCGCATGCGTAATATCGTTTCAGGCCCCCGCACGTCTAAGATCCAGCAATAATACCAGCTTCCAAACGCACAGCGCAGTCAGAGCGAGCGTGCTGACACAGCCGTAGGTAGTCTCATCAGGATTTTTGACGAATTAATAATATTTCTGTTTATGCACGTGTGATTTATTTGTTTTAATCAAAGTTTATTAATATAAAACGTTTAACAAGCAGCACTTCGAAGACTTTCATAATTCTGAAAAAATTACCGTACGATCTTGCATACAATATTCCCATCATTTGTGAATTTTTCCTAAAATTAATGTTCTTTATTTAAAATATGTAATAAGTAAAAATACTGTCGTGTTAGGCATTTGCTCCATTATGGTTTTATATTTTTACAATTTTAAATTTTCGTTTTTATTACACGTGATGGAGACGAAATTATAAATGTAGCATATTACGGGTCGTGGAGTATTAACAACCCTGTAAATGTTGTAGTATTATTAATATCTTTATCCTCCTAAAATTTGTCTTGGGGTGACGTAGCACATAACTTTAAATATTCACGAGCCGCCACTGGTTTAGTTAACTTGAATGCATGAAGCGTGAATGTGGCGGTTGGCTAAGGTATCGGTGATTGCGTGATCATCTAATCACTGCCAAGTTTTCAGTGTCATTGTAATCGGCCTTACTAAGACTGCATCTTCTATTTTATAAGCTTTTTACATTGGTACATTACACGGTAAATATATTCGCAGGAATGTACACGGAAAACTACGACGCCTACGAAGAGATGAATAGCGGAAAACTCTCAAGGTAGGCTAATCCCCTGAAATTTAGTTGCAGGTCAGAGCCCCATTGTGTGGAAGGTTTTGTCCGCTGTTGTTAATGTTAATTGTTATGTTAATGCGGTTTTAGAAATAATATATTTTTTAGAAGAAAGACAGGAATGGAAAAATGTTAACCGGACCAGGGAATCGAACCCAGGACCGTTCCAAGTCAGCCGCATGCTCTACCAGCTGAGCTAATCCGAGTCGACGACCGAAGACCGACTTAACACCTCTCCATTCCGTAAACCTAAGCTGATAATTATTATTATTGAAACTATCAGCTATTGATGTTCAAAATTTAACAATGGAAACAATTGCTCCCACGAATGATTAAAAGGTTCATAATTATAAGGAATCGTCCTTTTTACTTAAATTATTGGAGTCGTTCTTTTTTACATTAATGCCCGAATAATTGGATCTGATGTGTAACATTTCACTCATCTATTTGGAATAATAAATTCGAACATTTCACCAATTAAATTTTACGATATTTTGGGATACGACTGGATAGTTTTGAATTATTTTGGTGTTAATTAATGATACGAGTTTTTAAAGAGAGTTTTGTTTGGCCGATGTAACACGCTTTACAACCTCTACAAAACAATTTCTATGTAACATCTAGTTTGTCTGTAATGTTAATTTTATATTGAATATATTTGACTAATCATAAACAGTTAGAAGATTTTAAAATGGTATGGAAGTCAATACGTTTTCCCAAAAATAAATATTTATTAGTAGGATTTTAACTTTGCTGTTTAACTCATTGAATTGTTTGTACACTGGAATAAGGCATTGAAAATGTGATTACGAAGACGGAACAGGCAGCGTAAAAAAAATTGGAGTTCTTGAACTAGGGTAACGTTCCCGAATGTCGACAGAAACTTCTATCGCAAAGAAAAAAATGTAAACAATTTTATTGTAGTGCGATATTCTAATTATTTAAAGACAATTACACTTTTAGCATCTTGTATTATAATATTGTTCCTCTAGCAACAATTTTAATTAAATAAAATATTATTTACAGTCACGCCAACTGCTAAAGGTCATTAGAGACTGTCCTCAATTAACGTAACTTGTGCTGTATGGGAACTCAAAAGAACAGAATGTGCAAGCCCTAACCGAGATTCGAACCCGGCACCTCTGTACTGCGAGGCAGAGTCAAAAGAGGTCTTGTTAGAGACGATAGTGAGTGTGCTTGTCGTGTGATGGACAGTATGGGATGTTTAAAATTAAGATTCTCCCTGTCACATGTCCCTCTCCTGGTCCCTAATACAGCAATTACCATGAAATTAGTAGCTCAGACGCTGACCGGTTGTTGTCTGTCATAACTCAAGGAAAACTACAAATATATTGTGATAAAAAAGGCGGATTTTGTGATGTTGTGGCGTTATGAGGCGCAGTTCGGCCAACAACAATGGCTAGTCGGCTGAAAGATGGTGATTCCCCGCGGGAGAGTCCCGCCGAGCGTGTATAAAAAATGACGATGGTGAACCCCCGCGGGAAAACCCCGCCGAACGAGTGTAAAAAATGAGGGCGGGGAACCCCGAAATTTTGTGAAATAGGGGAATTCCCGTCGGAAGATTTAAAAGGGAAGCCGAGGGGTGGCTCAAGGGGAGAAGTGAGACGAGTGGAGGAGAGGACGGACGTGCGGAGAATTGAAACGAGTGGAGGAAAGGACGGACTTGGTCCGAGCAGATACGGAGAAGTGAGACGAGTGGAGGAGAGGACGGACGTGGTCCAAGCAGCCCGAGAAGTCAGACGAATTGAGGAGAGGATGGACGAGAGCAGACGTGTCCAGACGTGATCAAATCCTGCAAGACGCCAGAGAGACGCACAAACATTCGAGAGGTGGATGTTTGTTGGCCCAGTAATTGTGGGTAAGCTATAAAAAAAATGGTGAAACTTGCTCATTGCTCTCGATAAATAATATTTAATGATTTTTCTTTCTATTTTCAGCTACTGCATACTCCATCTCTTGAGAGACCCAAAATCCCCTGAGATTAAGCCCGTGTATTCACTTTAAATTAATAAGTGAAAAATTTTAAAATTGATCATAATTTACTCTGTTAATTAATTAATGTTTTATACCCAAAAAAGTATATTACAATATTTAGAGCTTGGGGAGATCATGTTGGGGGTTCTCGCTACGTCACTAAACGTTTACACGTGAAAATTTGTTCCGACCCTATCTATAGTGCATTTTTATTCTTATTAGAACCTGTTCTGTTACGTAACTTGACCCGTCAAGGTGAAGAAGCCGCCGAATTTAAATAAGGAACTAGCCAGCTTTACTGGGCGTCGATGAAAATTTAAGATACAATTTTATCTTTCCTCTTTTTGTCCTTAAAATCTTAATTGTTAAGTATTGCATATTTCTTGTAACATTATATTTGACGTATCGTATTTCCTAGACCGAGGACTAATGGATTGAATAATAAATCTAAATAAACCAAGTATACGTTTATATGGAATCAACAATAGACAGTAAAATGTAAGAAAAAACCAGATGTAGGCAAATTTTCATTCCTAAATGTGACCATCAAGGACTGGAATAGTTTACATGTGGGAAATTTTCTTCAGGAAAATAAATTTAGGAAAAATCTCAGAAAAAGTGTGAAGTGATTATCCCCTCACAATATAAATTAATATTCATGCTTAATCAGTAAATCTAGCATTTTTTAGCAAGAGATGGACTCGACGTTGTTGCATTGTTCTAGCACGTCGCTAACGGTGGAGTCATTAAGAATGGACTAATGAAATTCAATATTATTTTGAGCAACGATATATTTAACCTCATGTTGTTACATTACATGATAAGAAATCTGCTGGTGTGAGCTGAAGGTTGAAGTCTATTTGTTGATCCTGACCAGCTGGGGGGCGTTGTAGGTGTAGACGGGCGCTCCTTGAGGGTCCAGGTCGTGGTACAGGAAGCGGGCGAGGTACCCGGGACTCTGCTGACCTGGCAGCTGGTTGGACAGACGAGCTGGAGCTGGACCGTGAGCGTACGCGATCCTCTGGACGCGGCCGTCGGACTGCAGGACGTAGTAGACGCCGCTCTGGGCGTCCGCACTCGAAACCTGCAAACGCACACGCAGATTCTGAGCATCTTCTCTTCGTGCAAACTGGGAAACTGTTTGCTCAGGAAAGTATGAATCGACGGTCGTGGTGTTCGTGCTTTTGATGCCACTCAAGTCAGTTCACATCACTAAAGCTAGGTTTACACGGGCAGTGATGTTCGTCGAAGTTGGGTTGGCTGTGCACTGCCTACCGTTTACATATTGGGCAGATAACTGCCCACTTCTTCACTACCCTCACTACAGAACGGGCAAAGAACTCTGATGCATGTTTATACTTCTCTGCCATTTCTTGGCAACTACGACAGGTTGGAATGTTGATGATGCGTAGTAACGATATATTGTTTATGTCAAGTTTAATATTTTTCCCCTTTGTGTTTTCGCTCAAGCATAATGTCCATAAACAAGAGCTAATCACTTTGTCTTTGTGCTAGAATAGGCGTTCGTGAAATTATCACGAAAAAGTCAAACTCAGTATTACGCTGCACTAGAAATACGTAAAAATGAAAACAGTTGTTTAGTAATATTGATTTATATTATTACTACAGAAATCAAGCAATAATAAAAACAGCGCCTGTACTTTGAAGCTGGATTTCAGGGTTTAATTGGGTCGGTTTCTGTTACTTGTTGTTTTATTTCCCTTAAAGTTGTGAATTACTGAACAAAACGAAATGTATTATTTTTCATTACGTGTGATAGTAGTATGTTTACAGCTATACATTATTCTTTTGCGTATTTTTTCCAGTTAAAGTTTGTGCCGTTGGAGGGTGGACAATAATTATTTTTGGAAAGTTAACCTAAAAATTTATAGGCGATTAGGTGCAACAAACGAACTCTATCCTAAATGCTTTCTGAACCAAACTACTAGCCGCTGTTCACAACAAAGATTCACTTACTCCCATCGCACACTATACCAAACTGCACGCGTATTGAAAATGCAAAATACAAACTGTTTACCATTGCGCAATCGATAGTCAACCCTGCCTCACCGTTCACAATCGATAATTGATAACCATAACTGCCACTAACTGGCCTCCCATGTGGGCAGCGTCTAGGTCGTTGGAGGGGGAACGCCAGTCATGACTGACATATTGTTAACACGCTCCAAGAAAAGTGAGGCAGTGCTCTCGTGTCATCGATGGATTGGCAGTTGTCAGTGCAGCACTGACGTATGTTGACACGCCACTGACATCACTGCCCTTCGTTTTCTGGCAGTCATCACTGCCCGTGTAAACCTAGCCTAAGTCTGCTTTCACTGAATTTCATAAACCTATAC
This sequence comes from Eucriotettix oculatus, assembly GCA_034510155.1. Lineage (NCBI taxonomy): Eukaryota > Metazoa > Arthropoda > Insecta > Orthoptera > Tetrigidae > Eucriotettix > Eucriotettix oculatus. The sequence continues at coordinate 53,345,925 of CM067376.1, read as the reverse complement.
ACTGACTGTCTACTAACGTTATTCTCCGAGAACACTAATGCAAACCGTTGACACAAAGTACGTCAAAATGGTTTATTTCGCGTATTTTCATTCAATTATGAGCTATGGCATCTCTAATTGGGGAAACTGCTCCAGGAGTAATGAAATATTTAAGTTGCAAAAGCGTGCAATTAGAATACTTTCTAGCACGAATTCTAGATCGAGTTGCAAACCTTTCTTCAAAAGTTTTCAAATACTTACTTTACCAAGCGTATATATTTATGAAATATTAAAGTTTGTAAAGCGAAACACTAATTTGTTTCAAACAAATGGCGAGTTTCATGAATACGCGACTAGAAATCGTTCAGCTCTAAGGTCGGACAAGCATCGCCTTGCTCTACACCAGAAAAGTATTCACAATACCGGGATAATTTTATACAACAGCCTTCCGCCAGAGTTTAAAAATAGTACCTACAAAAGCTTCGTGAAGCAGAGTAAAACTATTCTTTTAAATGGCGCGTTTTACTCGGTACAGGATTTTCTTAATCGTCCTTCTAGTATTTAATTCAAGGTTCCTGCAAAAAGTGTTGATTGAGCTGCCTTATAAAATAGCACATCACATATCTTAAAAATTTCTATTCAGTTTTTTCTGCTCTTTTGTTTGTTTGTTTCATGTATTGCCTGGAGCTACGACAGAGGGAAGGACAGTTTCCTGGTCGCAGAGCTCCAAGTAGTTAAAACTCCATTGCATGTTCCTCAGCGTGTGCTTGTTTGTGTTTCCCAGTGTGTGTCCGTGTTGTGTTTATATTGACTTTTGTCTATATACACTTTCTTTTACAAATTTATTTTAAGTTTATTTGTCTTTAATTATTTACTTTATTTTGTTCATTTTTAATGTATGACGTATCCTATTTCCTCAATCGAGGATTAATGGAAACAACAATAAATCTAAATCTAAATCTTTCGATCACTTGGTTCATATTCATCAGTCTTTTAAATTATTTCGTTTAAAAAATTTTCGAACACAACCATTTACTCCACTCATTTTTCATTTTCACAATGCTCGCTGAATATTTGTCATTTTAAACGAAAGCTCCTGATATAATAAACAATTGACTGTCAATACTGGTGTTTTTATACTGTCTGATAAGGAGGACTTATAATGGGTAGTTCATGAATTTTCAGTAAACGATAGTAAACAAGGGTCCAGTTCTATTATTATTTTTTAACAATAATATAATTATCACAAGCAGTGGAACTGCATGGTGACTGGAGAGTTACATATAATGTCAATAGGGAAATGAATGTAAAGGGATCCTCCGAGTAAACTACGATCTCATCCGAATTGTAAGATTGCCTGTGGATTTCTGGAGAACCTCTGACGACCGATCCACCACAAAGAAGCAACGGTGGTCAACAAAGAAATATTAGCCCGAGAATCTAGAAGGCAGCGTGATACTGGAGGATGTAAGAAAAGCTGATAGATTCTGTCAGCGCTCCATGGCAAAATTTCTGTGACAGTTTCAGGTGATCACCAGAGGAGCACTGGAGTACTGACTAGCAAACGTCATTGAACTGCATCCTGATCCTTCAGAGTTCGGATATTACTGCGTACAAGGTTCGCGATTTAGCTTTGAAGTAGGGTTGAAGGCAGTTCATGCTTACATCGACATCCTGCTCCGTCGTGGTCGGCAGCTCCGTTGTCGTCACAGCCTCAGTCGTGGTGGTTGGAGCAGGAGTGGTTGGCGGAGGAGGAGGAGGTCCGTACTCGTTCAGGGGCGACGAGTAGTAAGCAGACGGACCTCCGGAGGGAATGAAGAACTGTCGGCCGAAGGGCTGGGCTCCCGAAGGGGAAATGGAACTGAATGGAGCAGACTCGACGAATCCACCGAAGTTGTTGGACGGCGAGGCCCTGAAAGGGGCTCCGTAGCTCGTAGATGGAGCTTCTCCGAAAGCCGAAGCGACGAGGCTAGCAACAATCAGTATGACCTGAAGCAGAAGAAAAATGCGTTGGAATTTAATTATGCCAAAGAATATTCACAATGGATGTAATATCTCAGGATTTCGTAGATTGACCACGAAGTTTCGACGACAGTCGCTGTCGCCATATTTAGGTTTACGATTAATTACAATCGCCATGGCCTGATGGTCAAACAAGATAAATTTAATGTTTGGGAAAGAATGGGTCCAATTTTAACTGTCTCTAGCTATTTTTCGAGATCGGTGTTTTCTCATTGCTTCATTGCCTTATATTTGAATAATATCAAACTAAAACTGCTTAATCGGGTATTTAATAGTTTTTCCAGTAAACTCATTTGTTATAAACGCACGATTGAGGAACAGGCGGACGTAGTTCATTAGAAATGTAATAGAAACTGCGAAAAAAATATACTCTAGCATTTTGCTTTTGAATGGCTAAAATATCAAAGATAATGTTGAATACATTAAAAATAAAATGGCCAAAAAAAGAAAATTTAATATGTAAATCAAGATAAACTATTTCAAACAAAGAAAAAAATTACTATTTGTGTTAATAGTTGTACAACATATAAGAGATTGTTCCACAGCTCTAACAATAGTGAACCAAAAAAAAATTAACACATATCCAAAGAATTTGTAATAAACGAATTACAAGTTCAGTATTAAATAAAATTGTGACCAACATGTCCAAACAATTAGGCTTTTTTATAAGTAGAAAATGAACGCAAAAGATATGTATAAACTCAAAACTTCATTCGAAGCTCAAGGAAAAGACCATTAAAATTTAAAAAGCACAGATATTTTATTTATGGACTAGAAAAATGATTATAACCAGAGTATATAATGTGTTTACAGAAAATAAATGTTAAAGTGCACCAATATTCAACTTGACAAACTGGAACAAGCATCTAGTAGTAATGGATCTAATAAGATATTTAAAAGTAGCCTTGTATGGTTTAATGAATAGCCTAAAGAAATTAAACTATATAGGCTAATGGGAAAATTAAGAGAAAGAGAGTACACGGCTAGAAAGGAAAAATAAATAAACATATCTCATATTATAGTGTTACTTTAAAAGTATACGTAAAACAAAGGATTAGTTATTGTTTCATTTCGATATCTTACAGAGTTCAGAAGATATTAATGAACACATTTATAAATACATTGAATTGCCCCGCGAAAGGCAGTGTGAAAACCAACTGCGAGTTGAAACTCCTATTAGGCGTTCCTATACCATTCATCCCTCCCACTGTGTTATTATAAGCGTGATTTTGACTGCACGAGATAGAGAGGCTGGGCGAGCATTCTCACTCCATCTATTGTTGCAAACTTGTGAAAGAGGGACCTGTTCAAAACCAACTGCGAGTTACAAGGTTTGCCGTGAAGCGATCATAAATAAATGATACCATACCTTCGTTTTTAGGGACAAATAAAAAGAGCTATTTCCACGCGAACGAAGTAGCTGGCATAGCTACTAGAAAACAGTGTTATACTCTTCGCATAATCACACACCTCGCGGTGCACGTTGCTTGGCCCGCTCTTTATTTCAAGCACTGTGATTGGTTCATTCAAGACCACACCCCTAACTGTTATTAGAATTATTATTTAAAATAAACTATGGTGGTTTAATAACTTTGACTCACATAAAACTTCTTCCTCCACTTGCTATATTCAAATTCTAAGAACTACCGCAGCGTTCGCATATATTTTGACACAAATAATTTTCATTTGAAGGTTGGTACCATTCGAGATACATCACTTAAATCCTGCCATGATGCGACAGACTACATTAGGGTTAGCCACGTTGTGGCTACTTCCCTTTAATGACATGGCATAAGAAGAGATGCAGATGGGAGAGAAATGCAATCAGGGGTTAGCTAAGACTCCGGACAATAGTTTAAGAATCCTATTGGTATTCATCTAAAAGTTATGCAGGGCAAACTCTGGAAAAACGTGCGTCAGGTTAAACGGCATATTGGTACTTGTCCCACGTCCTTCTGGCGGCGACAGAGCAGTTTTCTGTGGGGGATCTGCCGTCCCTTCTCCTTACCTAAACCTGTTTAGGAGGCAGCTGGCCGACTGTTTGAATAGGAACAGCGGACAACTCTTACCGTATGCCCAAAACAGACCAGATTCCTCTGATTGTAGGAACCTTAAGGGGCTTGTAAACGAGCAACAAAAATTTCACATTGCCGGCAATATTTCTGAAAATTATTGCCCGGCAATGTGTTGCCCTAGCAATGGAATAATGTTTCAGCGTATATCCCGGCAATATTGCGGCCACATTGTAACCGGAACATTTCCCGCTTACACGTAGTACAGCAATATGGCCGAAAATAAAGTTCTTATTAGCGCATCGTTAGTGGTGATAAACTAAAGAAAATGAGAACCTGGTTTAGACCTTTTTTAAATGAATAATTCACAATCGAAGCAACGAACTGATTCTTGATTATCGTCGCCTTCTATGTCAAAAATAGAGGTCATTGTAGGGAAAAAGGATATGGTGATGGAGAATTCAACACCGATCTATACGAGATTGGCAATTATCCAAAAATTATTTTGACGGGACTGCCCTATACATCTTTGACGTATTTATTCAGTGTCCGACTGTTCAATTGAAGTATGCGTAGTTTTAAAGGAGGGATTAATTGAATTTATTTAATTACGGGCTAGACCTCTTTATTTGCTGAAAAATTATTTTAAAAATTAGAAATTCTTTTTTTTGTTACTTTTCAATAAATGACCAATATGTAGGTTTCACAAGTTGTAAAATTTGTTGGCTCTTGTTTAGCAAACATCTATTTTTTACTTGTTATTCTCTAATGACCCACGTGTCAAATTTGTGTGAACTGCGTCGATAAATGCAATAATTTTTTCGTTTGGCGAATCCATGATTGGAATAATGAAAAATATTTATACGAAACACGACGCTAACCACATTTTGAATTAATTATTAACTCAGCTGATTGGCCACAGAGGCCTCTAGGCGAGGGCTGGGGACTAGTATTGCTGGGCAATATTGCATATTTTCGACACCCGATCGAACTCACCGGCAACAACCCGGCAATACGGGCCACATTGCTCAGCAATACTGATATATTGCCGGGCAATATGTTTACATTGCCAGAAATGTTGCTGGATTTTGGGCAATATTGCTTGGCCATGATTACCGACCACATATTTGCTCGTTTACAAGCCCCTTTAGGTCAAAAATCAGAGAGAAGTTAATCTGCTCATGCCCCCTAGCAGTGAACCGATAATTCTTTAGTTAATCGAATTGTAAATTTTTTTCCCGAACAGATTCCTGATTGGGGTTCTCGCACGTTGCGTCTTTCCTCCCCGCTTCTTACCGAAGAGATGACGTCGACTAACCAAATTTAGTGCTTATCAAACCCAGAGAAGTCCGTAACTTTTTACTCACCTTCATGGTTGGTTATTCCCTAGATGAGACTGTGTTCGTCGAGGAGCCGAGGACCGTTTATATAGTCGATTTGAGCAGTCCAGCTCTGACGCAAGGTGGATCGCCAGACGTGTAGAACGCTCCCTCTGGGTCAAGGTAGCTGCCTCTGTGCATGTAGAATCAAGAAAGAGTTGCGAGACGGCTAACGCATGATCAGCTCCAGCAACACTCACGAAACTCTGCTGGTTATCCTCGCAATCGAAACATTTCTGCTGCATACAAAGCTGTTGCTTATTTTTAGTAACATGGTCCTCGACTTTGGAATTGGTTGAGACCTTTTAGAAGAACCTTGTTAAAAAAACATACGGGGGACTAAATTCAATATGGACACTGGCCGATTATTTGGTGGAAATGTAGCGCAGACGCTGAGTTTTAATTAAGCTAACTTAATTTTTGACAGCTTCTCCCAAACCATAACTCAATGCGTAATTTAAAATTTAAAATCTTTACCATGGATACAATTTGACGGTTAATCACCAGAAACTTGAATTAAATAACAGTCGCCATCCGTGTACGTTCATTACGCGGGATGTGATTTTATTGGAATTACGAAATGACTTAGAAGAAATTAATAGGTGGTGAAGATGAATGAAAGGCGCCAACCGTGCTTAATGGTAAATGTCTTGATGTGCAGGTACGGTTAAAGTGTGGATATTAACGAGGACAGAGTCCGTTTTCATCTGTTTCAAATCAGACCAGAAAATAATGTGACTCTCAAAGTTTCTCTTTTGTTTTCAAGCTGCTAAAGTTGTACAATTGTGCAGTTGATTATGAAATTCTGGCTGAAAACGAAGAAACTCAAGAAAGGAATTAAAATAAAAAGATGGAGGACTAGAAAAACTGAAACAACATGAGGTGCTTCAGAGTTTCAAAGAAGATTTCAAGAGTAGATTAATAGAGAAAGGAGAAATAAACAATATAGAAGAGAAATGGGGACACTTGAAGGAAGAAATGACTGGAGCAGCCGACGAAAAAGTAGGAAGAATAGCTCAGACCAATAGGAAAGCATTGATAACACAAGAAATAATTCAAATGATTGATGAGAGTCGTAAATAAAAAACGCGAGAGATGAAAATAGGTGTAAAGAGCATTACAGACGCTTGAAGAATGAGATAGATCGGAAATGCAAAGTGGTTGAATATTTCATGATAAAAGGGGAAATAGACGCAGCTGATAGGAAAATCAAAGGAACATTCGGAGAAGGGAGAAATATTAGCAAGAACGTCAGGAGGGATGGAGAAAGAAGAAAAGGTAGACAAATGGAAATAATATCTAGGAAAGCTGTATCAGGGTGGAAATCTAGATCAGTCATTAATAGAAGAAGAAGTGGATCTGCCTGATGAAGAGTTGGGGGACAAAATTTTGAAGTCGGAGTTTCACAGGGCGCTGACAGATCTGAGCAATTGAAAAGCGCCAGGAATAGATATCATTCCAGAGGAGTTGATAAGATCATCTGGCGAAGAGGCAATATCATGGCTGTTCAGGATAGTTTGCGAAATCTACATAACAGGTAGAATACCAGAAGATTTTTAGTAAATCATAATAATTCCCTTACCGAAGCAGACTGGGGCTGATAGATGTGAACAGCACAGGACAATTAGTTTAGTAACTCATGCATGTAAAATAATAACGAAAATAGTATGTTGGAGAATGGAACGACAAAAAAATTCGTATTAGCATAAGATCAGTTTGGTTTTAGGAAGAATGTAGGGACAAGGGAAGCTATATTGATTTTGCGTATAATTGTAAAAGAGAGGATAAGAAAAAACTGGCCTATGCTCATGACATTTTGCAGCTTTAGAAAAAGCGTTTGGTAATGTGCACTGGAACACACGATTAAGGGTTTTGAAGAGCACAGGAATAAAATATCGAGAGAGAAGGCTTATACATAACCTCTACCGGATGCAGTCAGCAGGAATTAGAATTGCAGAAAAGAAAGCAGATATCAAGAAAGGAGTAAGCCAAGGATGCAATCTGTCGCCCATGCGGTTTACAGGAATATAGAACAGGCGATGAAGAAAGTTGAAACGGAACATGGTAAATGAATCATACTTCAAGGAGAAGAAATAAAACCCCTGCGCTTTGCCGATAATATTGTACTATTAGGGGAATCAGAAGAAGACTTGGAAACTATAATAAATGTCATGAACGTGTTCCTGGAGAAATAATTCAATTTGAGGATTAATAGAGAATAAACCAAGGTAAAGATGTGTAGTAGAGGAAACAGTGGAATAACAAAGAGTGTTAGATTGATAAAGGAGTTAAGGAATTCTGCTACTTAAGCACCATAATAACTAGTGATGGTAGGAGTATAGCAGACATAAAGAGTAGGATAGCACAGGCAAGGAAGGCTTTCGCGAAAAAGACGAATTTACTTACGGGTAATATAAGTGTGAATATTAGGAAATCATTGCTAAAAATGTTCGTATGGAGCGTGGCGTTATCTGGGTGCGAAACGTGGACGATAGGAGTTGGGGAAAGGAAAATAATAGAAGCCTTTGAAATGTGGTGCTGTAGGAGAATGCTGAAAATCAGATGGCTGGATAGAATCAGAAACGAGGAAGTTCTAAACAGAATAGGGGAAAAGCGAACAATATGGAGGACGTTGACCAAGAGAAGGAATAGATTAAAAGGCCACGTTTTGAGAAATGAGGGTCTTGTAAAATTAGCATTAGAGGAAAGTGTGTGGGATAAGAACAGAAGAGGGAGGCCAAGGAAGGAATTCGCTAATCAGATTAGGGTGATGTGGGTTGTGCGACTTATGAGAAAATGAAAAGGCTTGCGCAAGATAGGTTAGCATCGAGTCTTGCATCAGACCTGAATACTACAACAACGAATTGAATTTTCAAATCAGACCGAAAAAAAATATAACAAGTAGTGTTTTTAATTTCATAACTATGCAGTATGTGTTAATCATTTTATACGAAAACGAGATCTACTTTCAGACTGTACATTTACTGAATATCTCTAACCAAAAATTATATACTTAAAGTTAAATGTAATATTGATATTTATCTGACTATGATAATATGGTCAGTCAATATTAGTTACATTATCTGACTTTCTTGAAAATAATAAATGGTATAAAGGCCTATAAGTCAGAATAATTAATAAATTTATTGATTCGATCCTGCAACACTAGAAATAAACGGAAGAATAGTAAGGTAACAATACAAACCTTTTTGCTGTTGTAGGCAAACCTTAGAAATGCCGCCCTCAAGTTTCAAAAAACTATCTTGGGTGAATATGGTACTTAAAAAATAATCTATTATTTTTACATCAGGAAAGATTCTTTCGCCTCGGCTGCATTAGCAAAATTCTCAATTTTGACCTAATTTTAAGGGCAGTAATGATGTATCCGTCAAGGAATATCGATTTGCAAAGATAAGGAACATGGATAATTATGCAATTAGATTATGTAATTGAATTTCAAATGTGTATAAACTTTACAACTCATGAATAAATGATATTATTTCGTTATTATTTTTCAGGACTTCGGTCAATCCTTGCCATCATCAAACCAAAAAATTAAAAGAAAAGACATTTTTCAAAAAATCAAATATTTTATATTAAATGAAATCAAAATTTTAAATTAAGCTCAATTGATAAATATAATTAATTTAAGTTGTATAATTTTGAGTCTGATTTAAAATCAATTACATAATTATCAGAAATAATGATTTGAAGAATGTCAACTGCATTTTATTTTGTTTTTCTTAAAAGTGAAGAAAGAACGCCAGTTGTAGAAAGTTAACGTCGCGAAATTATTTTTCGTAACAGGCTACATGAGGGTGATCCTGAAATAGGCAACTACCCATTAATAACATAGCAAGGGAATTTAAAAGGGGCGATTTGGAAGGTAGAGGAAGATAGCCAAGGGTTGACTAGGGCCCCCAGGCTATAGCTTAACGATACTAACCGGCGTTCAACCTAAAAACCCTATAAATCCTGCATCAGGTAGGTCGGACTTTTGGGTTTTAGTGTCACGCCCCTCCGAATGACGTGAGTTTGTCGCAACATTCCCTTCGCCGTGTCTTCACCAATTTTTTGGAGGCAGTTGACCGACTGATCCAATATGCTCAGAGGAAAACTCTTACCGTATGCTCAAGGTCTTCGACCCCGGGTCAATCCATCATGCCAAATGGTCTAGCACTGGTTACCGCACCATCTCAGAAAAAATTAATATTTTGATTTTAGCATTCCCTCATGCCTCGGCAGTTCAAAGCTGTTTTTGTTTCATTTATATTGTATCCGGTTCAAAAATGGCCGCCGCTTTTCTTGTAGTGCGCTTGCCGTCTTTCGCGTTTGCAGGTATCTACGAATTTCTAATTGATCCAGGACTGTGTTTTGATTTTCAAATGAACTGCATAGTGTTCAGTACAGTCATTGAGACCTACAAATTAAACTACTATTTACTTACCTAATAAAGATTTTCACGCACTCTGTGTAACTGGAAGTTGTCCTTTCCAAATGGAACCCTAGGCTCCCTTGCTCTACCTTCCATCCTCCCTTTTCAATTCCCTTCTTATGCTATAAAAGGGGAGTTGCCTATTTCAGGATCACGCTCATGTAGCCTGTTAAGCACCAAAAAAATAAGGATTTTTGTATTATTGGAGGACGTGAATTTTTTTTAGTTATTAAGTATGTGGAGTTTGAGAACATCATTAAGGACGTGATGGTCGAGTTGATTATATTCTGAAAGGAATTGGAGATTGTCCTCGCCGAGGACATTTAAATAACGGAATGAAAGTGTGATCCAGTCCAGAGTTCCAAATGGCTGTTCATCACTCAACAAGGAAGTCCAGATATGGTCCAGCGACAAGGTCCCAGGCAAGCTGAGATGACACAGTATATACCTCTGTTTGTAAACTTTTGCCAATTTTCTGGTACTGCCAATTCCGAGTAGGATTTGTTAGTGGTTTTGCTTTATGGGAAGGCCCATTTAGACGGTCCTTAGTGTAAAGCTGATGTAGTCTATTTAGTTGGAACCCATGTACTTAGTTGTAAGAAATTTTGGTAATTAATATGGCTCTCATATGACAACTCGATATCAAAGTAAATTCAACGTAACTTAACTCGGTTTACATTTGTCAGTCTTTTACCTTTTAGTTTTAATAGTGGTGGAATGGGGTACCTCGTTTTGGAGAACAGTAGACATCTATACCAATAAATAAAATTAAAGTGTCCGTCCGTATGTTTGTCTGAAATAGGCTCCAAAATGGCTCAACAGATTTCAGTGAAAATTTGAGGGTTTAAAAAAGGAGATGTAATTTAAATATTCGTGCATATTTAAATTTTGATATATTGCAGAAGATATTTATATAATATGAATATAAATAAAAATATTAATTCTATGGGAAGATTTCTTGGATTTGCCGTGGTGTGTAAACCAACTGCGAGTTACAAGTCCTATTACGCGTTCCTGTATCATTCATCCCACTTACTATCTATTGTTGCAACAGGCTGAGAAAAAATTAACTTCGTTAGATCATTTATACAATGTATACATAAATTGGTTTTATTTCTAGTGTCAGGTAATTTTTAAAATTTAATAATATGAAATTAAGAAGGAAACTATCGAGTTGGTGTCGAAACTGGTGTAATGCGAATCGCTGTTACATTATGACATTTCATATGTGATTTAAGTAAACATCAAGAGGGGGAAAATCTTTGTTCGAATACTAAATAAGTTAATATATTTATTCCTGCTATTGTACTGGGGTTATTTTGGAATCTCTCGAGATACTGGGAGTATATTTGAGATTCATATTGTGACGTTTCTGATGTCGGTTTAGTTATGTGTTGACCAAGAATTAAATAATGTACCAGGATAATATAAATAAATACCCGGGCAACGCTGGGTCCCTTGTTAGTTGTAGCTTTCACAGAATTTCCCGGTGAATTATCTGTTGGAAAGGTTCTTGGGTTTCCAACCAGGTGGCAGTTAACATACACGATGTTTTGTCAACTTTCTCTTGAACATTTCTCAGTGAAATAATGCAGTTGGTATTATTCTTATTTACTGCTGAATCCTAATCAAAATTAACTACTACCATAATAGATGCAATTCTACCAAAATTTAATGTACTGTGCTTTTCATTATATGTATGATTGGGAGGTTAATTTTACTAATTATGATTAATTGATATTGACTCCACAGTTGAGCGACACTTTAATTTTACGTCATAAAGGGATAAATTTATGAAGGGTTCGAAAGAGAAAAGATCTGGAAAAGGTAAGTCAAAACTACATAAAAACAATAAAGTAATAGTGGAATAATTATTAAGAATTCATTATTTTCTTAAAATACAGTAGAATCCCACATAATTGGGACTGGTAATATGTCATAGTGAAAATGTCAGACAACAATAAATGCATAAACTGTTTTCACATAAATTGAAATATCAAATAAATTATACCAAAATAAGCTATTTTTATTCAGGACATTTAATTTTACATACATATTTAAATAAATATGTTGTCACATTTCAATTTCCACAGCGGTCTTTTTTCTGGCAGCAATATTTCACTGATGCAACAAAATGATATCAGGCCTTACTGCCTCCTACTGTTGCACCATGTAGGCAGTTTTGAATATTTTTATTGTCATTTGGTGTCTACCTTCATCCTATCTCTTTATTTCCTTGTTGGCATTTTCACAGCCTAACATTACATGAACTACAGAAACCATAATGTTATGTACAGTTTGCATGATAGTTGATGCATTTTTTAATTTTCTCCAGGAACGGATTAAGGTTGCTTCATTGAACTTGAAAAGTGACATCTTTCAAGTGTCTTGAGGCTTACTTACTCCATCTTCCATATGTTGAACAGACTATGACAATATGTTTTTTTATTGCCTCTTAGACATCTTGATTCATAGTCGACACAAAGATGCGACATTTGCAGGCAGGAACATTACTTTTCTTTTGCCATGGCCAAGGTCTTATGCACCTGGATGACACGAGGCATAGCCCATTAACAAAATAGCTTTACTCATTGAAAAAACAGTTCTTAAATATTTCAGAGCCCATGCAGGCATTATGTTGTTTCTTATACGACACGGGGAGATGTTTCACATTTTTCATTGCTCTTTGACTTGCCTATCATCACCAATTGTAATTTATTTCCAGTTGCATTTGCAATTGCTTGAAGAGTAACTCTTTTGTTGCTTCTTTTATAGCCAGGCGCAGGCTTGTCATTTCAAGAAGCAAATGTATAAGTATCGGTTAGTCCAGAATGTCAGATAAACACGTTTTTACTGTATGATTCAATATAATTGTTGAAATAGTAACCAGATTGTGTTTAAAAGTGTTCCACTTTAGTTATATTAGTTGAGTTAAAGAGAAAGTAGTACATAGTGAAGTCATCTAATTTCATTTGATGAAAAACAATTTTATTGAAAAAATTTAAAAACAGGTAAAATATATTTATTACAATAATTAAAAAAATAACAAATTTTGCATTGTTTCTATTTTATAAAATTTGAAGATAGTAGTAAGAAAATAAATGTTTAAGTCACAAATAAAGAATGTAAATAATACATTTATCTTCAAAGATAAACCCTTTTCCCTTTAATGACAAGGATGCATTAGTGTTCCTAAAATACTGAACAAATCCTCTAAAAACTCAAGTTTTATGTCAACAATAGTGAATAATTCAATAACCTGAGTTATAAAGCTGCATGAGCCATCAGGTGGCCTCCATTTCACAATCAGCTTTGCAAGAGAATCTATCATCTCAAATTCTATTTCAGCATCCAGTTTCTGAAATAAAAAATATACATTATACAAATTTTTCCCTTCAACAATGAATTACTTCATGATGTTCATGGCTTCCTAACTTTTAAATTTAATAGTAAATAAGAAGTAATGAGTATCTTCAAGTATTCAGTTTTTTCCCCTCATAAAACTTCATATAAAATAAAGTTCTGCTGAACAATAGTACTCTCATCACATAAAATAAATCCTTAATAAATTAAGTATTCTACAGGTTCAAATACTTGAGTCTTGTTAAAAGCTTTATAAAGAAACTGTTTTGATGTATGGCTTGTTAAAAAGTAAAAATAATATAATATTAAAACTGATTGTACCATTACAGAACTCTGTACAAAGGTAAATACTGAGGGGACTAAATAAAACACTAACATGACTGATTATTGTCTATTGCTAAATGTGTTAATAATAATAAGTCTATAACTATAAATTTTAAAATACTTATGGCATGTGTACTTAATTCTAATTAAACTTTGAATATATATATATATATAATATATATATATATATATATAAATGTGGTATTATGAATTTTGAAATTTTGTTGTAAATACTTGCATAAACTAATTCTGAAAAACAAAGTACTTACCTCAACAAAAATTCTTTGCCTAAAACCCATGGAGTTAATCAAAACATCAAATGAATGATCCTTAACATCCACAACTACAGCTTTCTCAAACAAAGGACCAAACCGTTTGATATAAAGAGTAATATATAATTTATCAGACTGTTCTTGAGCTAGTTTAGCTGCATATTTCTTCTGGTTACATGTCTTTGCTATCCTATAAAATATTTAAGAGCAATTGGTTATAATAATTACAAACACATAAAAAAATTGATGTAAATTTTAAAACAGTAAAAAATACTAATTTGGTTTGGATGTAATCGTATTAACATTTTTAAAATTATTTTTAACATATAGAATACTTCCATAGTTTAATTAAATGGAAACAAAATCATTGAAATTTGGAAAACATAGAGATATGCTTTAAAGACAGAACTATATCTTTGAATAACAAACTATATATAAAATGATTTTACAAAAATTAAAAAGTTTCTATTTTTAAATAAAATATAATGTTTATTTGACCACGATTTCTTATTATAACTTATTATTGTTTTAGTCTAGAACTGTTGAAAACAAATAGTCTAACAAGGAAAGACAAAATTCATAAAGAAAAACAACAATGTTATTTACCAAATTAATTGTACTGAAGGTAATTGCAAAAATGTTATATATGGCAGATGAAAGGGTTTTGGAAATTACATTAAAAATACACAAAAACAATTATAAAACTTCAAACCATAATGTGATCACAGCACACAGATTGTACAAGAATCACAAGCTCAATTGGAGTGATGTTAAAAGTTTAGATATAGAGCCATATCTATACAAACAAAACTTATCAGAAATGTTACACATAAAAACAACTGAGAATTCTCAGAATGATACTATTAAACTAAATAATATTTATAATTCTTTATTTTCTCAAGTCTTTCTTACACAATCCAGCATTTTTTTGAAAAAAATCCTTGTGTAATATTACTATATTAGTAAATCTGTACTTTTATAGTTTGTTGAATAATGTTTTTCATTTAAGTGTTTAAATAGCCACTGAAGGTCTGACACTTGTTTTGAAATACATCCCAAGATCACAGGAGCAGGTGAGAACCTCTTGGGTTCCCAATTTTCAATTTTACAATGATGTGAGCAAGTGGTACATTTGTGAAGCCTTTGGGAGACCTTTATAATATTGTAAATTGATGTTATTTTGTATCTGGAAATGAAACTTGATGGTGATACTGAGTGTTCTCAGTTGTGTACCTTTTTGTTTAATATTACATTGCTACTAATAAATTTTGTAATTTTTTTTATCATAAGGTTTATCAATATTTCTCCACAAAATAATAACTGAAGAAGGTATACAAATGTACTGGAACAATGTTATCTGCTTTCTAAATTGTTTAAGAATAAAGTCTGAAATTAGTCAAAAATTGTATTTTCTTACACTAAGAAGCACCAACTTATAAACAAAATTAAGAGATAAAATAAATACCACACAACAATACACACATTCATTTTACATCTGATAGGTAAATAATAAATTATATGATTTTAGTTTTCAGACTAATTTTAATATGAGAAAAAATTACACCTTTTTTTTAATACAGCTTGATGGTTCAATGCCGCTTTGTATCCTTCCCTGATGGTGTTTAAACATAGACAAAAAAGTAAAGCTAATAAAGATGTCCCGGTTGGTCAAGATTCTAAATAGGGCTGTAATGTCAGTAAAGAATATTAAACTTGACACTAAAAACCATTAGAAATTTATATGACACACAACATTTATGTAAATTTTACTATTAGTTCATTTAAAATCACAAGAATGACACACCACATAAACCTGGTTTGGCTGTTGTTAATTAAATCACTTGACAAAAGCAAAAAGTGTTGTATGGTTTTCATTATATCACTAAATTTTATCTTTAAGTTGGCTACTTCTTTGTGTAACAAGTATACATTTAACACAGAGTTTTATGTTTTCAAGTACAATACATAGTCTAAAATTAGCACACTTTATAAGATAAAAGATTGTTTGCATGTGTAATAAGTTTATTGCAATAATCTTCATTTGCCATTAGGTTAGAAGAAAGGGTACTTTTACTTAAAATAACAAGTAATTATTTAGTATCAGGAGAAAATAATTAAATTACAGAAATGACTAGGAATTATGAATAGTCATTATTGGGGACTGAATATTTTTTATTAAAACTAAACCTAATAAACGACCATTATACTAACAATGCCAATATCTGGCCAACAATAACATTTAAAATACTATGTAAGGCAGCTATTACCGTTGCACATATTCTTCAGTCCAATCACCAACATCACCATAACCTAGTGAAGCTCCAAGCAGTCTATGCACCATAACATCAGCATACCTTCTAATTGGTGAAGTGAAATGAGTATATAAAGGTATGCTAAGAGCATAGTGCCACCATTTTTCTTTTTGAGGGAAGACTCCAAGACAGAAATATTCTGCTCGCTGAAAAATTAATAATCAGATAATTTAATAAAATGTATAACAGTTGTTACAGTAATACTGTTGTGTGTGTGTATATATATTTATGTATAAATAATTAATAGGGAAAGGACAGAGAGATAGAAAGGTGACTTACCTGAGGTTCATAGATGGTAGACACCTTGTGAGGTTTAGAGTACTTGAATTATCGGAGGCACCGCCCCCTTCATCAAAAAGTTAGGAAGACATTTCCAGTGATTGGCTAGCCGACGACCGGGCAACCAAACTTTGCTGCGCTGCTAGATTAGGTCGTAAACAATTGACCCCGCCAGGTCACCAACCTTCTCTCTCAATAAGGGTCTGGGAAGCGGCAAGGACTTGATGGGGGTTGGGGAGATGTATACTAACACCCCCATCTTGACACACATTCATTCAAACACATCCACCCTTAGAGGAGTCAATATTTAAATATTGATACACACTCTCATACACACACACACACTCAGTATGCACACAGAAGGTCATATACAAATTCCAATGAGCTCCTGCTTTTATAGATCCTGTTGGGGGGGGGGGGGGGGTTTGAAGATAAAGAGTTATAGGATGTTGAGTCAAGGGCTTTGTCTGGACTGTAGGACATGCTGAAATGAAAGTTCCCATAGATGGAGTTCAGCTTCTGAAGAGTCGGGAGGTAAGGCTTTGAGGTTGGGGAGTGCTCTGCCCAGCCTTTTACATTGGTCAGACAAAGAGACTCCTCCCAACCACCATAGTACAGTAAAACTCCACAAAACCCAATTCCCCATAGTCGCCCATGCCCATAGTCACAACACCAACAACTTCAACCAGTGCTTCACGCTGAACTCCTATTAATATATTATATATATGAGAACCTCAGGTAAGACATCTACTTCCTGTCTCTGTTTTCTTTCCTTATTAATTGTTATATATATATATATATATATATATATTACATTATCCTATAGCTCTTTACCTTCACCTTGCGCCCCCCCCCCCCCCCCCACAGCACCTATAACAGCACAAGCTCATTGGAATTTGTATGTGTAATAAAACCTGATGTGTGTCTACCGAGCGTGTATGTGTGCGTAAGTTGTGTATACCTTGATGTGTGTTTGAGGGGTGGTTGTATGTATATGTGTGTGTTAATATTTGAACTTTGAACTCATCACCCCAATTCGCTGCAAAAAAACTTAAAACGTCAAAAATAATAACAAATTCAAATCATAAAATCAAAGCTACGTGGAAAATTATAAACGATGCTACCAATAAATTTAAGAAGAACAATCCTGAAACTTCACTCTTCCATGAAGGACAAGTTCTTACCGATAGGGAAGCTGCTCCAAATTTAATTCACATTTCGTAAATATTCACAACCAATTCAATAACAGTAATCTATTAGATTGTGATTACCACGAT
The DNA here is from genome assembly GCA_034510155.1 of Eucriotettix oculatus. NCBI lineage: Eukaryota > Metazoa > Arthropoda > Insecta > Orthoptera > Tetrigidae > Eucriotettix > Eucriotettix oculatus. The sequence continues at coordinate 53,328,271 of CM067376.1, read as the reverse complement.
CTCTTATGTAACGTAACTACTAAAACTCCTAATTCTATTTTCCTAGAATCAGTTACCTTAAAGGAACTGAAAACTATAATAAATAACATGAAATCATCTGCTGCAGTTGATATATACAGCATCAGCAGCAAATTGATAAAGCAATGCTCCGAGGCAATTGCCTTTCCGATGCAAATAATTATTAATGCATGTTTTTCCATGGAAGAATTTCCCGATTCTCTTAAACTAGCGAAAGTTATTCCAATCTATAAGAAACGGTCATGCTCAGCTGTATCGAACTACAGACCAATTTCATTACTCTCCATATTCTCTAAAATATTAAAAAAGGCTGTACAATCACGAATAGTAAATTTTATGGAAAAACATTCTATTATAGACCCGGCTCAACATGGATTTCTCAAAGGCAAATCCACTAGTACCGCCGTGTACGAATTTGTACAAGACGTCCAGAATTCAATTGATAAAAAAAAGTGACAGGTATATTCGCAGATCTATCTACAGCGTTTGACTTAGTCGATCACAATATATTACTCAATAAACTCAAATATTACGGTATCAGAGGACACGCACTTTCACTCATCCATTCATACTTGAATAATAGAAAGCAAGTAGTGGCTATCCAGAACCAAAACGGTAAAATTACTCTTTCAGACTGGAAGGAAATATCTTGTGGTGTACCACAAGGATCAATACTAGGGCCGCTTTTGTTTATTTTGTATATTAATGACCTTCCTTGAAACATTCATCCTTTAAAAACAGTGTTGTATGCGGATAACACTAATGTAATTGTTTCCGATAGTGATATAAACGCTCTCAATGTCAAAGTTGAAAACACTTTAGGAATGTTAAAGCAATGGTTCACTGCAAATAAGTTAACTCTTAATACCGAAAAGACCAAACTACTACAGTTTTCGTCAACTGTTAATTCTTCTGTGGAAGACAAGAGATTCGCTAATGACGCGTCGTTTCTTGGCCTTCAAGTTGACGATAACCTACAGTGGAATCGTCATGTCGAACTACTCACAGGCAAACTTAGTTCCGCATGCTACTCAATAAAATTACTAATGCAGCAAGTTGATCCTAAAACTGCGATTATGGTCTATTATGCCTATTTCCACTCAAATATGTGATACGGAATAACGAGTTGGGGTAATTGCCCTCGAAGTTCTGACGTTTTCAAGTTAGAAAAAAGAGTTATAAGAATACTATGCGCGAAAGATTGTAGGGAACATTGCAAACCTCTATTTAAAAGCTTAGGAATCCTAACGTTTCCATGCGTCTACATACTAGAAATTCTAAAATTTGTAAAACGTAATTTCAGCCTATTCCAAAGCAACGGGCATTATCATCAACACGGTACTAGAAACTGATCCGTCCTCAGAGCTGATAAACATCGCCTTCAGTATCCACTGCACCAGAATAAAACTCTACAACAGCCTTTTGGACAACAAAAAAAATTTAAACAGTTATAAACAGTTCACTAAAGCATGCAAGAATCTCCTGCTAGAAGGAGTTTATTATTCTATTCCTGAATTTATCAATCGGTCTGAAAGTAATTAAAGTCTATTTTTGCAAAAGTGCTGAATCAGTGTTAATCATATGCAAACAATATTAAGTGTATATTACACATTATCCTTTTATTAACGATCTTTTCTTCTTTGTTTCATGACCTGAATTGACTAGATCTGCTGGAGCCTGATTTCCCACGGACCTACACACGTGTGTTTCAAAGTGTATTGTATTATGAAGTGTTTATGCGTATGAAGTGCGTGGATCTATTATACCGATATAGTGTTCCAAATTGACATTGTTTATCCAGAAATTATATCTTTTGTATATGTTATGTATACTTTCTTTTATTAGTCTATCATTGTATACATAGTTTCTTTTACTATCTCTCTTATTGTTTTGTACTCATATTCTTGATATGTTGTATCCATATTTTGTTTCTTATATTTGTATTCTTAGTGTGATATGTAACATATTCTTTGACTTGTCGTATTTCCTCAATAGAGGACTAATGGATCCAATAAATCTTATCTTATCTAATATTTAAATATTGACGCATTTGAGGATGGATATGTTTGAATGTGTGTGTGTGTGTGTTAGTATGCATCTCCCCAACTTCCATCAAGTCCTTGCCTCTTCCCAGACACTCATTGAGAAAGAAAGTTGGTGACGTGGTGGGGTTAATTGTTTATGACCTAAGCTAGCAGCACAGCAAATTTTGGCTGCTCAGTCGTCAGCTAGCCGATCACTGGAAATGTTTTCCCAACTTTCTGATGAAGGAGGTGGTGCCTCCCAAAATTCAAGAACTCCAAACCTAACAAGGTGTCTAACATCTATGAACCTCAGGTAAGTCTCCTACTTTCTATCTCTCTTTCCTCTCCTTATTAATTGTTTTAATTAACATGACAATGTCATTTCCTGACATATATATATATAGTGACAGACCATTGATCGCCACTGCGTCACACGCTTTTTGGCAACTTTTTCTTATTCTTTTTAACCCAAAAATAGAATTTCTTCATCAAGAATCGAATTTCTATGCCTATTTTTTTTAAATTACCCTTTATTTTCAATATTTATTTTCCGAGTTCTTTAGTAAACAGATAGAAAAATTCTTATTTTTTTTATGTTTATTGCAGTTTTTTACCCCAAATATTTATCTTACTTCTCATTGTACTTATCTTTTCCAATAGATCCAACTGTAACAATAAGCATTATAAGTTAAATCATTCCCTCTACTTTTTATCCCCCACTATTTTTCATCTGAGATTACTTCTTGGTTTTGAGTAAAACACTTTGTCTCGAAGCACTGGAGGGGAGAGACATTAGTTGCCTCTGTTCAGAAATTGGCTAGTCCAAGTTGGACTTAAAACAATTTCACTAAGTCGGCACCTCGTCTGAAGAAAATTCACCAGTCTGATTTTGCTAGCCCAGTTCAGCGTTAAGCATTCGACACTGCACCGTGCTAGTTGCCGCACATTTATGATAGCAACTTGCATCCAGAACTCTGAGGTGTGATATCCATTGCTAATACTGTCACTTGCCTGTCCGGGTTCCAGCCAGTATTCCAGGGAGCCTGACTTCATGCCCACGCTTGAGATGATTCCTTGAGAGGAGAACTTGTTCCCGAATATTTTATGAACTTTGAAATTTGCTGACCAATCGCACACATTTTTGTCACCAAGTGTCAAAGTGTTTTCTGCCCTCTGCTGGATAAGAGTGTTGACAGCGATCAGCTGTTTGACCTTGGAGTGTGCAAATAGTAACACCATATTGCTTTTATCATTGACTATCACACATATTATTGTAAGTAAAGTCACATTACATAATTTCTTACTTCACGTGTGAGAAAAAAGTGTATTTCTCAGAATAATATATTACATAATTCTATCTCGCTGAAGAATTTCAATTTACTTAAATATCACTATGTCTAAGTCATTTGTGCTTTAATAAATTCTCATCTTTGTATATAAAGTGTTTTTATTATATAATTTTGAATTGTGTAATGATAGCAGAAGGACAAGGTCCTCAACTTTTGTTTTGTGTAATATTTATGTGCTTTATTTCTTGTTAATAGATTTGTTTATTTTTGTTGTTGAATTCCACTATTTTCTCGCAGCCAAGCTATGGCCTGTGCACCATTAAGTATTTTCCAACCAATTTCATGAATCCTGGAATTTTTTTCAGGGCTTGTGTTTGGCATGAAATACCTGGGACCTAGAGGTTAAAGGGTCATGCTCTACCAGTCTTAAAAAGACTAACTTTTATTATATTACATATAATAAGGCCCCATACCTTCATTGTGCGGGCACAAAGGCAATTTATAACCATCATTCGAGACTGGCTCACAAAGTCATCACCATTGTACTGCCACATTGTGGACTGTAGTGAACCAGAAGAGGATATATCCAAGTGTATCCCTATTTTTTCAAACATCCCCTGTATTCTCTGCAGCAAATCATTTGAAGGTTCTGGATGGTTTCTCAAGAAAGCTGTAGAAGGAAAATGATGGCAAAGTCTTTCTGCAACTGTCCTGTTAGCTAAAAGCATAAATTCTTCAATAAGCCTAGAATAAGAAAGAAAATATGAACAAACTTAATTACAATGAAGAGCATGAAGAAAAAATCAAATACAAAGTTGAACTTAACAGTAAAATTTTACTTTCTACATTGTACTTTTTTTAAGCATTACAACTTACAACTGAAATAATTGCAGGATTGAAATTACAGATTCTGCACAATATGTTGAGTTTCTGCAGAATCAGTAGCTTCTATCATGTGTCCACAAGCATTAATTGAAAATCAGCCATCATTGATGTTTCATTTTACAGCATGGTATGATTGAATTCCTTGTAAAAGATGAAAAATCTGCTGCTGAAATTATATTTATAAGATGGAAACACAAGTATTCCAGGTGAGCCTTACAGGTGGCAACTTTGAACTACCTCCATAGAATACAACATGGTTAAACTTAATCAGCTCATTAGAGAAGACAGTCATGTCTGTGCAGCAAAACTTGCAATAGGGGTTAGTGCAGTGCAAGATATCATTAAAAGTTTAGGTTATGAACCACCACTCCAGACATTCTTCACAGATTTCTAAGTAAAGGGTATTGTGACAGGTGATGAAAGCAAAGACAGTGAGTTGTACTGGAAAGTTTTGGCAGCACCTTGTGGGATACATTCCAGTTGAATTTCTTGAGCCTGGTTAAATGCTTGTTTTATTCGAACACTTTTGAAGCTCTCTTGCGCATTGCACAAGAAACACCTCTGAAGATCATCTCGCAACATAATAACACAAAGTCTTTCAGTGATTATGTTCCTGTGGACATTTGGTAGGAAACTCTTCTACACCTTTCTTACAGTCCCAAATTGGCACCATAATTGAAGTTCTATTAAAGAACAGCTGTGAGACCAACGGTAACAGAGGATATTCAGAAAACAAGTGTGCCTTCATGCAACGGGAAGGGATTTTTACAACACAGAAATTTTAAAACTTGCAGGGAAAAATGCACCCAAATAAATAGACAGGTAAGTCTGTAGATAAAGATGACTTACTAAAGGTAAAGCATTGTTTCAATGACTTTCAATATGATACTTATATAAGATGAACTATGATGTATTTTTCAAAGTGTAGAAAGTTAATTAACAAAACTTTCTTTTACACTTTAAATAGATATGTTAACATAATTTAAATATATTGTACATAGAAACCAAATTGTAAGAATATCAATAGTTCATTATATTATATATACAATTTATTCCTGATACCTATAGAGAAATTATCTAAAATTGGAATATCATGATACTATATGTACATAACATAATGTGTTCCACTATTTACACCAATAAAATTTGCACAATGTTCACTGTACAATTTTGAGCATATTAATTTTACCTATTTCAATTAAATTTAATAACTAAAGTGATAATAGTCTAAGTGTTTGTTTATTTTATAAAAGTACTTAAAACTGTGATAATATTTCAAAATTTCAATTAAATTTAATAACTAAAGAGATAATAGTCTAAGTGTTTGTTTATTTTATAAAAGTACTTAAAACTGTGATAATATTTCAAAATCATCAATACCAATTATATTCCAGTAGAAATTTATACATACCTATTAGCATCTTTAATAGCAGATACAAAAAAATTTTGTGGTTGGCCACATTCATCCAACTTAAATTCAAGTTTAGTTTGATTAATGGCTAGGGCACCAGAAGAATAACGAGATTTACGTAATATTACTGCCAACTTATGTAAGTGACACACAACTTGAGCTACATCTTTTGGGGTAAATCCTCCATGAATGTTAGGAAGATCTTCTATACTCCATTCTTTTTCAGGACATTCTAATATTTTCTAAAAAAAAAAGTAATTTGAAATAATATAAAAACACTTAAACACATGGAAGAAATTCATCAACTAATAAATTGTTGTATGTTGTGAGAATGAAATAGTAAAAGGGCTGGAAAATAATAACTAATTAAATCACTATAATGTTACAATTTGTCAGTATTGAGGAAGCAAATACCTGTGAATATTCACAAGAATTTTACTTTGGTAATTCAGCTACAACTGTTATAGAGAAATTGAAAGGAAATAAGAATTAAACAAAATTTTGATCACTGGGGAGCTTGATATATGTTCAAGATACGTATTTTATGAATACACGCATATATAATTTTAAAAGACTAGGAAAGTAGAAATTTTTCCATGATAGATCATATCTCTTCAACCTCCAGAAGTGGACCCACAGTGCTGTTAATATTTATTGAAAATGAAAATAATATACAATCCACAAGTTTACTGATACGCTTCCTCACTGAAATTACATTCATTGGCTGATGTGAACAGCCAATGCTGTTTATAGAATAAAAAATACAACAACATTCATATTTATTTCAAAATATCTTCCAGCAAATTAGGAAAGCTGGTAAAAAGGTAATAAAAGAACCAAGTTGGTAGCTTAGAAAACAATTAAATTCCTAAAAAGTTCTATTCCAAACTGCTGAAAGAAACTGGACTAACATGATGATTAAGTTTTAGAATCAAACTAAAATGAAAAGTATATAAAAGAATTAAACACCTATGAAGTATGATGATATATGAAGGACAATAACGGAAATGATTTCCATGCTATTATATAAATTCAATGTATTATAAAATAATAACACACACACAGAAGAAGAAATTCAGCTAAAGAAAGAATGGAATAAGATGAGATAAATGTGATTGATGGACAAATATATATAAAATCTTAATGCTTAGAGAAGAAAATACAAAACTAGGAACAATTAAGAAACAAATACAGAAATAGAAAACTGTTTGGGTAATAAAATTATTTACATATCACATGCCATTAATAAATTCAAGTTGAAATATTCAATAATAATTAAAATTATAATTAACCTGTGCATGTTCATATGCCAATTGAGCACATGAATTTATTACAGAACGACCGATGCGCTGGGAAATTATTTTTGCTTCAGGTGTCATTTCCCATACTACAGAAAATGTAAGTTTATCTTCTCCTGGCAATAGGGAGCAATGCAGACAAAGCATTTTAGGCAGCATATGATAAACCTGAAAATATTATTAATTATGATGATGATGATCATATAAAAAATAATAAGAACCAAAGTTAGATTACTTCATTATGCAGCCATAACAATTTCTAATTTTATGCAGTTGCTCACTATTTTATTAAAATATGTAATATAAATAGGTGAGATAAGCCCGAATCAATCATATGAAAAGAGCAATTAAAGAATCTTCTCACAAAATGGCTAACAGGAAATAAATAAAAACTGACTATAAATAACCACACAGATTTTTACAGAAAAAAATTGCAATTCTAATAATAAATATGTAAAATATTCTAAATAAAAACAGATTTAATGTCCTTTTTTATATTAAAAAATGTAATTAACAAATGGAAGCAGCCAATAAACAGAAAAAATATCTTAAGTAAAAAAGGATGTATTTTTGTTTTACGTTTGTAATTCTTATACCAATTACGCACATGGAACAATTTTGACCATATTTTGTACATGTGTTGTATAAATAGTAGATATTTGTGGCGAATATTATTTTGCAGGGTCAATTACTTTGCTAGTTATGTCCTTGGTTCACAGAGTGAGAGTAAAAGAAGATCTGAGTTTAATATTTGTGTCAAGTAAGTTTGACAAAAATATGTACACATGTTCCTTTCACCAAAATCATTGTGGGGGTAAGGGTGGATGAGTATGAAAATTTTAAAATGTGCAAAGATGACAGATATTTGCGAAGAATAAAATGCTTTTGGGGTCAATAAGATTGATAATGTTTCTCCCAAAGTTTGTATATAATTTAAACATGAATTTCAACACCTTGTGGGCTAGGGATATGGGGGAGGGGGGTTGTCAATTATTTGAAATCAACTAGTTGGTGTCTATTCTGGCACCAGGTTTTATTCTGACCTTCAACGTGCTGGTTAAGTTGTTTTGCAACTTAAAATTGTACTTCAGGCCCAAAATGTTTGGTGTCTGATTCCAATGGAAGAAGCTGAAAGTCAATACGACAAAATAAACATACATTGGTCTGTATTCCAGAGTTATATAACTCACCAAGTTCAATTCTGACATCCAATATGCAACTTAAATAATTGTTTAGCCCAAAAGTGGCGTGGTGAGTAGGTAAATGTGAATAAGAAACCTTGGTGGTGCCTATTCATATTGAGGTGAATCAAAGTTTCTGCTTACAATTGGAGCAATTTCTATCAAAATTTGTACATATCTCATGATCCCAAACGAACACTGGATGGGTAAAACATACCTAGCATCTAAAGTGGTGGTGATAGTGTGAATATATCACATGGTTATTTATTACTCTCTCAAGATACCAGGAGTAATTTTGCCTTTCTTAAGAAAATGTGTTTCTGATTCTATTAGGTTGCTGGGAATATTTTTTACTCTCTTAAGATACCAGCAGTTTTTTTTAATGTTCTTCTACTCTTCAGGGGGATTGGGAGTATATTTTACTCTCAAAATATCAGGAGCATATTTAACTCTTTTAGAGTATCGGGAATATTTCTACCTCTATTAACATACGGGAGAATTAAATGATCCAGTTTATTAAGTTACCAGACTTAATTAAGTTACCAGTAGATTTTTTCACAAAGTTACAGTACTGTGATTATCACATCGGTTGTTATGAAATTAACATTCCATCAGCTTTGCTAGGGTAATAGGCATGAAAAGGTAAAGGTTCATGATGCTGGTTTAATCATGTGTTGATCAAGAGATTATTGTCAAATTAAATGCTGTGCAGGGTTAATATAAATAAAGATATAGGCATAATGGGTACCCTGATAATGATAAGAAAATGCTCTTACTATTTTCAACTCTCGAATAAAAAAACAAGGTTTGCAGAAATGATGTGTGATTTTTATTTAATCACAAATTTACTGTTTATTGTCTAATTAATTGTCTATTTGTTAATTTTAAAGTAAACAGACCTTTTTACTCTTTCAAAACTCATGTAATACCATTTTAATAATTTTTACAAGAAAACTAAAATGAGAAAATCAAAACTACTTTTGTCATAAATCAATAAAATTTAAAAATTAGGTTCATTAAATTATAAGATGCTATTGCTGTACAAACAACAAAGAAAGTGCTGTGAGTTATAATTCTGAAGACTCGGTATTAAGAAGAAAGATTAGAAATTTCACAAATTAACAGGAGAAGGGGAAACAAAATAAGCTAAGTCAACTTGACAGATAAATACACAAGTATTTCAGAAGTTAATATGACAATAACAAACAGTTTTGTGTGAACTACAACACACCAAGATTTATAGGAATGATGGCATGTTTAGAGGAAAAAATGTGTTATAGCACAATTCATTTAATTTGGAGTCATTATATAAAATTATAAATTAATAGCATCCAACTCAGGTTATCTATCAATGTTGCTAGCGGAAGTTACAACAAACTAATCTGACTCATAGGTAAAGTTTCATTACCACTATTAATTCTTCAGTGACCAATGAAAATTTAACTTATTTGGTGCAGAATTAGTAATTTTACAATGTAACTAATATGAATATCAACAATAACAATAAGTTTTATTGTCACAGACAACATAGTCAAGCAAACGTCAATACAGTATTACTAATTATTTGGGTTACATATTACACATAAAATATTCAAATCATCAGTCTATTGATTTCATGTTTCAAATTAAAAATCTCTTCCACACTGTAGATTGGATGATCATATAGGAATATTTTTAATTTTCTTAGCATTATGTTGTTTGGTAGTTTTCTAACAGGTATAGGCAGAGAATTGTATACTTTAATACCAAACCTCTCTGATCCTTTGTTGCCTTTGGTAGTCCTAAGAGGCTTGAATGACAGGTGTGTTTTACTTCTAGTGTCACAGTAGTGGTGTTCTTGCTGTTCACATCTTGTGCCCTTGGTTTCCAAACACTAGTACAAATGAAGTCCTGGCACTGTTAGTATGCGTAGGTTTTGGAAGTGTTGTCTGCATGAAGTTCAAGGATCCAGTCCACACAGTTGTCGATTGCTCTCTCTTGTGCAGTGAGAATAGCATAGCTACCACCAAGTTTCCCCACAGTCTCACGCCATACATTATGTGACTGTGTAAAAGAGAAAAATATGCTGTGCATAAGTATTCTAGTGGTAGTACATTCTTCAAGTTCACAAGAGGAAGTTTATGCCTGCCAATTTTTTGAGAAAACTTTAGTGGGATTCCATGTGAACTTGCAATCAACATGGATTCCCAGAAAATTTACTGGTTCTGCTTCTTGTAAATCCAGGAGAATTCATTTCAGGGAAAAAATAATTCTTAGAGTTTTCTCCGAGTTTAGTAGTAAGCCATTAGCATGGAACCACTCCATTAATGTACTAAGTTAGTCATTTGCACTTGCATTTCTTTCTAATGGGCTTTTTGTTCTTGTAAGTATGGTGGTGTCCATCTGCATACTTAAAAGCACTTGCCTCTTACTATGAGAGGCATCGCATGTCTGTCGTGTACTTATAAACAGGGAGGGGCTTGAGGACTAAGCCTTGTAGGACACCACTATTGACTATCTGTAAGCTGGACACAGTACTACTACACTTAACTGCCTATTCCTACCAAATAAATAATAAGGGCCTCGAATACCAACCAAAGTATTGCAGTTTTAAAAGCAGAATAGTATGGGGGACTGTGTCAAATGCCAAACTCAAGTCAAGTAGACCATCCACAATCAGATCTTTCCCTTCTAATACATTTATTATTTTTTCATGAAATATGTTAAGAAGAGTGCTGGTGGATCGCCCAGCTCTGAAACCATGCTAAAATGTTATTCTGATCCAAGAAACTTGTGACTCGAGTTTTTAGGGCACGTTCAAAAACTTTTGACATGGTTGGTACTAGTGCAATGGGTCTGTATGATGATGGATCAGTTAGGGGGTCTTTCTTCTTGTACACAGGAGTCACAAGGGAGATTTTCCATTCCTGAGGGAAATAATCATCAGTAAAAATTGTGTTAATGGCTATGGTAAGATTATGTGCAACTTTATCACAGATTGTTTTCAAAACTTTCATAGACATACTATAATAATCCATTGCACTTGTCATTTTAATTTTCTTAATTATGGTTTTAATTTCAATAACTAGTGGATTTTAGAAAAATTGAGTTCTGAGGGCTTTTTGAGTCCATTTTCAAAAATGCTTCAAACCTTCTGTATTTCTGGGATTGGAGCACTGCAGCATGGAAGGTTTACAAAAAAATCATTCATGTTGTTGGTCTCGACAGGGCATGTTTCATGTACTACCATAGATGTATCGTCTTTAATGATTTTCCAATATACTTTAGGGTTTTGTTCTGAATTTTGAACTCTCTTAAAGTTTGTCTGTAGTTTAATTTCTTATGACTACAAGTGTCTTTAAAGGACCTCCTAAGCTTTTTAAGTAGTTGAATATGTTTATTCGATTGGTAAATATCTCTTTGTGCAGTGGCAAATTGTAGCCAGATATACAATTTCTTAAGATCATCATCCTAACAAGGATTGTGGATGATGTTTAGATGGTGTCTTGTGATCTCTATGATTGGGCATGTGGTATTGTAGCAATTTATCAGTAAATTCCAGAACTGATGAAAATTTGGAGGTAAAGTAGCTAAGGTAAGCTCAGATATGTTTGAAGAAGAGTTAAGTGCTCCTCATCAGTTAGTCTAGATTTATATATGTTGGTTGGAGAATGCTGTAAATGTCCAGGTACAGTTGCAAGAAGTATACTACGATCAGAGAAGGAGCATGGTTTAGCTGTTGCCTGAATATCTTTGACAGTAATAATATTGTCCATAAATCCTAGGCTTGTTGGTCACATCTCCTGTAATCAAAACCTTTTTATTGACATTTTGTTTGGTTAGTAGACCAGTAGTAGTTCAATTCTTGCAAGGAAATCTTGATATTGTGCAAAAGACTTATTGAGCAACACTATAAAGGCATATTATGCTGATGCAAAGTTTTTGGATAAATACATCACATACCTCAAAAATAGACTCCTCTTTGATTTGTTACTGAAGATTTATCTTCTTGAATTGTAGATCAGATATGATGAAGATTGAACACCCACCTCTTTTTTTATCTTCAACAGAATGAGTCTCCAGTTGTATAATATGGAATGTTACAGTATTTCATTTCAGTCATTTAACCAGTGCTCATTTAAATTAATTGCAATTATTTGATTTAGAGAACCAATTTCTAAAAGAAGTTCTAGTTGTTTGTTTGTTATTCCTTGGATGTTCAAGTGTAAAACTGTTGGGTCAGTTCTTTCTGGTTTTATATCCTCTTTAGCAGCATTACTATCAAGTGAAGAGGAGAGATTTGTATTATTGTTTCTAAATCTGAATTTTCTTAAAATTATGTGCTGTGGCCAGAATGTAGGTTGTTCAATTTCATTTTTAAGAGTAAAACTGGCAGTTATTTTGAAGCAACTTTCATCTTTTTTAGTCTGAAGTTTTTCGCATTCAAAAAGACATTTGCTCTGCAGATACTTCAGAACTGTATCACTACTCTTGTTTTCTTTCATTCTACCAAGGAAATAGAACAGTTTCGTTGGGGCACAGATTAGGTCTTTGTTGGTACCTGTTCCCAAGATGTTTTGTTTTGTTGTCCTTCTGTTTGGGACTTCTGCACTCAGAGCTTCAGTTTTATTTTCACATACTATATGTTTCTGCTTCCGATCACTTCTATTTAGTACTTCTCTCCATGGTTCAGTTTTCTTTTCAGTCTCCTTTACAGTTATATTTTCGTTTGTCTGTTTCCCATCATTGGAATCATTATTTGTACAAACCTGATCTGTGACCTTATTTAGCAGGTTTGTTTGATCCTCTGCTCTTGCTGTTCCAAATAGAGTAGGCATACATTCGCTGTTCTGATTTTGCTTGGATTTGACGAAACTTTTTGTGTTCATCCATTATCCAGTTGTTTTTTATTTTTGCTTTATCTCCATCACATGTGTTTCACTTATTCGATTATTTGGTGTTGATAGTTTCAAGAATTCACTAATTTGTTTCATGGTAGTCTCTAACTCAAAAAATTTCTGAACTGAAACAAATGTCCCATTGCTCGAAACATTTCCACAATCACTACAGAACATTTTTATGTTTCCGCACTTCTTGATAATTTCAGCTACGTTCTCACTTATTACTTTGCATAAGCATCTAATATGAAACAATTTATTACAACAATTATCACATTTCTTAACAATTCTTTCAATGTTTATAGTATGTTTGCAAACTAGTACAGTTTCATTAATAATAATTAATTTTAGTAATAGCAACTAAAAGACAGAACTGTATGAATTTATAAATGTTACATTTTGTTGAAGAAATCATAGTGTTGTGGTAATAGAACTTATTTAAATTAAACTTAATAAATCCGTGCAATAACTCTTGGAACACTTACTTGATCAACTAAGTATGTAGAAGTTGCCCGCTTTGACACTTCTTCATCAAAAGGTGTGTTAGGTTTAAGGAAGTATGTAAGATCTGCAATGTGAACACCAACTTCAAAATTTCCATTATCCAGTAATTTACAGGAGACAGCATCATCAAGGTCTTTTGCTGTGAGAGGATCTATTGTAAATATGCATTCTTTTCTGAAATAATAAAATCAGATGAATCACATGTCATCTTATTTAAAATAATATATTATTATTGAAATATTTTTCATACCTGAAATCAAAACGGTTAACAAATTCTTCTTCTGGTATCTTAAAGGTATCAGAAGGACAGAATTGAAGCAATTCTTCTGCATATGGTCTAGTATTAATACCATTTTCAGCAAGGATAGCAGTTTTTTCAGCTTCAATTGTACCTACAAATCCAGCTTCTTGAAACAATTTCCTATATGATTTGAGAGAGCAAATGAAAATTAATGCAGTTATAAATAGAACAAACAACTTATGCTTGGCAAAAATATGCAAGGAAAACAATGTTTTGAAGAATGAGATTTATTCATCAGAATAAACACTAAGAAAATGAAATAAATTATAATAAAACCAGAATACTGAAAAAATGTCCTTCAAACAATGCTATGTTCAAGGGTTAAATTTCATTGCTAAACCTGACAATATATTATGGGAAGGAGTGTAGAGTCCTCAGAAGGACTTGCACTCCAAGCATCAGACTGCATTGGAGTCCGCCGTCACTCAGAATGCAAGTCCTTCCACTTAGAAAGGAGGTGGTTGCCTCTGAAAACTTGAAGAAAATCCCATATATACTAGCTTTATAGTTTAAGTAAACTCCACCTCACTTTCTCTCTTTCCAGTCCTTGCCAATTGTGATGTATAATGGGACTTTGACATGTTCTATTTCCTGAAATCTATAAATCTAAATAACTACCATAAACTACATATACGCTGCTGTTCTTCAAAATAATACAATCTGTATCTGAAAGATATATAGTACTCACCCAAAAGCATAATTAACATTATCCCATTTTTCAAGATTTGCCAAGTATATAGTTTTATTAAATTCATTGGGATTCTGCAGGAACTTAAGAGGACAGTTTGATAAAGGGATCTTCATTCGAGGCACTCTGTAGTCTCGTGGATAAAATAAAGCACATTCAGAGTTTGGATCTTTCATAGTCTTCAATATCCCAGCAGCCACTCGAGGATGATTTTGATGAAGTATGTATACAACCTAAAGGAAATTTTCAAAAATGCTCAATGTGAGCATACACCACAAAAAATAAATATCTTCCAAAAAATCATGTTCTTCACCCATAGTATGAGACTGTGTACTAAATTACACATTTACACACTATTTATTAAGTAAAAGGAAAAATGTTTAGTACGTTTTATAGGTTTATAATATTGCAAACATTATTGAGTCAACGAGAATTATTTTAGAATGACTTAATGCAACTTTAAACACTAACATCCTCAACATGTCATTTGTTTACAATTATGGCTTCCACTGTTGTGGTGCTATATTACATACATGCTTCTAATTGACAAATTTATGAATTTAATAGAAGGAGTTTTAAAACAATTCAGTTCTTTGGAAATAAAATATTTTAATTGAAGGAAAATATTTGAAACAATGCAAAATTTGTCTTTTGGTTTATTTACAATTGACAACCTTCAGAAGTTGAACAAAATACAGTTGACAGTTTAAAATATCTGTTAATTTTCTATAAAGGAGTGATATAATATTATTGATGACAAAAGTTTCTGATAGTCTAACTTTACCTTCCCAGTCATCTGAAAGCCATCTTTCAGCTCCTGAAACCAAAATAATAAACATTACCCTCATTATATTTACAAATGGAATTGTAGAAGAATAATCACTCTCTTTATTATTATTATGAAGTAAGTTCCATTTAAAATTATATCTTTTCCTGAAAATATAACTATTGCAAAAATTTCTATATAGGCACTGACCACCCTGCTAAATAAGACTCAAACCAAATGACACCTTGGAAATACAGTGAATTAACACGGTATCCTATACAAGCTTAAACCCACAGCTATAGTTTCAACAAACTCAATTATTGATAGACATAAAATTATTTGAAGTCTTCAATAATGGATTCCTCTAATGTTTTCATTCATACTGTCACAGTCCAAACAAAGTCATCTTTTAACAACAGTAGGGTAATCAAATAATGTATTCTTATCTGGTGTATTGATTTTATGAAAGATTTTCATATAACAAACCAGGCCAATTTATCAAATGATAAATTGTTTAAATGTTTAAACACAAGGTTTGGTAAAATTCAGCAAATTTATAAAAACAGTAACTGGAAATGTCTTCCTAACTTTCTGATGAAGGAGGCACTGCCTCTGAAACTTGAAAGAACTCAAAACCTTACAAGGTGCCTGCAATCTGTGAACCTCAGGTAAGTCACCTACTTTATATATCTCTTTCCTGTCCTTATAATGTAATGGCAATGTCATTTTATGATCCATATATTTGTTGGTGTATACACTTATTTTTACAACTAAGAAATTTAATTCTTACAGAACCTGAACCAATCTAAGATCATTGTAAACATTCTACCATTGAGATCTTCTAAAATTCTCAGAATCTCTAACAATTTATTTAAAACTTGGTCAACATCTACATTAATTCAATATTCTGCTCATCAACATTGTCTTCTTTAAAAAGTTGAAATATACATTTTCAAGAGATGAGAGAAATGGAAATGGGCGCACTTATATTTGCAAATAAAGTATACAGTTAACTAAAGCATTTAGAGGAGAAACAGATATTATTTAATAAACTTTAAATGGGAAAAAAAAGGTTAGTTGACTGATTTAAACTGTCATCAAAATGATAATGTATACATAATAAATTTTTGTATAGATGGATAATACGATGTTACAGTATATAATTGAAAGCATATGTATTCAATTCTTTTTAAATTTCTCCTTTACAAACATTTAAATTATTCAGTTAAAGACACATTTAACAACTATATCTCTAATTTGAATGAACTAATTACATACTTTCCATTCACTTTCTGGATTTAACTTCACTACCACTTCATCTCCTTCTAAAGCACGATTTCTATGCAGCACTCCATTTATGAAAATATCTGTTCCTTTGTCCTGTAAAAATTTATTTCAGTTAGATTTAATTAATGACTCAATGTTTCCATCTGAAATATTATTGAAAACAAGTCCCAAACTACTCACAGGGTTGGTAATATATGCTTCTCTGTAATTACCGCGGTTAATACGTATCTCACCCTGGAAATAAAAATATATGGTTTCATAAACTGTAATGTAAATGTGTGCAAAAAATACACACGTGGAGATAATAGAACATATGAACAAAACACAAAAATTAAATACAGAACTGTGCTAGTCTGGTTATTTTAAATAGACCATCATCTCCTTGCACTGTTATACAATTCAGTTTGCCAAATAGTTTGTCAGACACTAAAAGTTGTCCTAACACAAATGCATCCCTAATTGTTAATCATTCAGTTTAAATAATAAATGTGGCAATTATTACTACCCACCACTTTTTAGGAAATATACTTAAATGCACTAAAAAAAGTAAGTGGCAATGTATATATGATATGATTCAGCAGTTCTGGACAGCTTGTGCCACAAACCCCAGAATCTCACATCATGAATCCTCACCACAAATGGGAAGAGATAAGGCAAATAGTCTGATCCACATACTATTCAACATTGAATTTTTGATGGTGCGTCAATACAGTCCATATACACACACTAAATGCTTTTATGTTTCATTTAAGTGGATTTTTATGCTTGTTAGAATACCTTTAATAGAGTTTTATTTTCTAAGCCATCAAGTACTTCAGATCTTGACATATAAGTCTCAAATTTAGTAATTTTCTTTGGGCTTTCCTTCTTCTGTCTGAAAAGTTTTAATTTTATGGTTATTACATCATTAATTATAACTGTTCATAGATTCAGATTAGTAAAAACGTTTATAGAAGATTTAAGTTTCATTTAAAAATTTACTTTCATAAGAAAAGGTATTCGTGCAAACATTTTAAAATACTTAAACAGCTTTTAATTCAAATGATATAGCAAATTTAATGTAGAACAATAAGCTACTTAACAAAAAAAAGAACAGTATGTGTATATGTTCCCCATATAATAACAGCAGTTTTAACTAAACTTGGCATACACATATAAGTAACAAACATTGAGGGGGTAAAACATCCCAAGGAAAGGAAGCATGTAGCATTAAATATAATATGAATTGGCATATTAAGTTGAATAAATAGTTTTTGGGATTATTGCTATTAACAGCGCTATATAAACTATATATATATATATATATACCAGTGATTGGCTAGCCAACGACTATATAGATATATATATATATAAATTAATGAAACGTTTGTAACATGACGAAGTCACAGGTTTTGGATATTAGGATAGTAAATGAGGGAGAAAGATAGGAAATACGCTATTGAAACATATGTTTGGCACAGAATTATGCTCAGGGAAAGACATATGTCAAGCATAGAGAAGAAAGGAAGAAAGACTGAAAATATTCAGCGCTGCCGGGACTCAAACCCAGATCGTCACAGAGCCTCCGCTGTAGCCGCAGAGCATCTTGACCATTAGGCTACGTCGGCGATGCATCGAAGATAGTCAGTCTTGTTATATATATGTCACTTATGATCCAAGAAGAAACACAGAGTAAAACCCTCCTAGCAACATACTGTGGGAGTTACATTTGTACAAAAATAAAGAATGGCCAAAATTAGTGTTCAATAGTTTTAATGAACACTAAGTATAATAGTATATCTCTTGCATCTAATTTATTCTCTGATGCCATAGAAGGGTAGAAACCCTTCTGAAAAATAATGTCTGGTCTTCATGTCAATTCTACAAATTTGGAGTTTGCAAAATTGAATAGTGGCATTCACATAAAGTTCATATTACACTCCTCTGAGTAAATAGCTGGTGAGGAAAGTGGAAGGGATCATTTTTTAAAAACACGTAAAACAATTTAGATTGTATTAGCATCAAATAAATAGTTTTTAGGACTGTGGAGGTGGAATAGATGGCAGCGACACAACAATAATACTAAAATGACAGACTGGTGTAATATTTTGGGGGCCACTGAGTTGAATGCTGACATTTAGTCCCCTAATCAGTATTGTGGGGGGTGGGATTTTAGGAGAGAGAAAAAATGTTTGAAGTGCTAAATCCATCATTTTAGGTGTAGCTGAAGAGAAAAGTGATATTTCTAATGCCACACCATCAATATATGATAACTCGAGCAGCGCTAGGAAAGAGAGGAGGAAGAGGGTGGGATTTAAAAATAATGTTTAATCACCAATGCAAGTTTCAAATAAATAGTTGTTAGATTATCTTATCTTTCAATGTAGTTTTTGTCAAATTTTAACCTATAAAATTGGACCACCTCAACGGCGGTGGAAGAAAAAGGCTGATAGAATCCTTAGAAAGGGTGTATTAAAGGACCATGAAATTTAAACAGATACGACCTGGGCATGGGAGTGAAAAAGTGAAGAAACTAGGTAGGGATACACTACAGACAAGAAAGGAAAGAGCAAGGCTATTTGGATAGAATATAAAAACTGACTATGTTTGGAAGGACTGATCACTTTTACAAAATAAAGGGTAGGCAACAAAATACAGGTATTGGCAAATACTCATTTCTAAATAGGAAAATAAATTACAGGAACAGTTTACCTGCAATAGTGTTTAGAGTAAGTTCTCTAACAGAAAGAAATATTTGACTCAATCTAAACCTCAAGGGAATATAGGCTGGTGTAGTGGAGTGAAGTGATTCACAAGCCGTAAATATTGAAAAAAGTTAAGTGTTATTATATTAGTTAACCTTAATTTTCATATGCAATTCCATTGTTTTTAGTTTTAGACTATGTCCATATTATTCTTATCTTTAAATATGAAGTCCTGTTTCAAAATTCAACTTTGATTTATACTTTTTTATAATTCTGTCAGTAATGAAAACTGTACCTAGTTTACTTAATTATATAAAAAAAATATAATCACTTAATTATCAGAAAACAGATGTTATAACCATTAAAGGTAATTTCATTTATTGTAATATTATTTACTGTAGCAAAATGCCCGTTTGTATGTTAAATAAAAAGTACATACATGCATACATAAAGATAATGTGAAATAAACATAATTAATATTAAATAAAGGGTCATTCCATGTCAAATCAACCCAAAAAATACGATTCGACACCCATGGTCTCAGATTTTAATGAAACTTGACATGTTTGTTCCTTTTATGGATATAAGAAATGATATGAAATATTTCTGCTCTATCACAAATGGTTTTTGTTTTACAGCCTGCTAAAGTTTTTGAAATCGCGTGTTTTTTTTTCGATCGGCGGATGAAATCCAATTTGTTCTTCCATAGAAAATATATCTTCCCTATTTACCAACCAATGATGTTGAAAATTTTATGGGAATTCAATAGGAAAGGAAGTCAGAAAAAAAATTCTGAAATGGTGAAATAATTTTTTTAATGAAATATGACTATCGACGCGAAGCGGAATATCATCGTGAGGGAAAAGGATAACGACAAAAGTTTTTTATAATTATTATTCATAAAGATATACACTACCACATGAAAAAATAAAATTAATGGTTTTCTTACTCCTTGATTGTTTTTTTCTCACTTCAAAAATAGGAAATGGGTCATTCCATGTCATGTGACTTAATTTTCAGAACCGATCCCCGAGCAACCATTTCCGATTTTGTTGAAATTTTTAGTTTGTACTATTAGGCCTTAGATGAACATTGAAAAATTTCAGTTCGAAATATGCATTTCTAACTGAAATACGAGTCTTTTCGCAGAAGGCAGCCGTTCGTCAGAGTAGACGTCGTTCCAAAAATGCCTCTTTTGAGCTTTAATATTGCGGCAGATATTACAGAATAGATCCTGAAAATTATTTTCTGGGATAAACCTAATGCTTAGATTAGGAAAATAATAAAGAAAAGTATCATCCCTAGCCAGCATGGGCCTCCAAATTGCCGATAAAAATTTCGTTAATTTTTTTTTCTGATTTTCAAAGAATCCTGACGGCATTCATATTTTGTACTTCGCATTTCTACTCGAATGTCTACAATTCAGATGATTTACAACTTTGAAGTTCAAAACTATAGTCAACTCATTAGTTATTTCAAATAAACGTATCATAAGCAATCAAAAAATCCACGTTTAAACTAGACTTTTTTTCCCCAAAATTTAAAGGGAGCAGCCACTCTAAGTTCAGCTGTTATCTCAATCGATTTTTGTAAAAACTATGCTTTCACAATACAAGAAGCAGCTCACGGTTACCGTTGGACCTCAGATTCATGCACGATTCATCCTGTCATGATTCACTGCAATGATGCAAGCAATAAAAAACTGATTTTACCACTTTGTATTATATCTGATGACCTAAAACGTTATGAGAGTTTGGTATATGAGATTCAAAAAACTGTGATGTCCTTTCTGAAAGAGAACTACCCACATCTAACAAACATTCAGTATTTCAGTGATTGTTGTGCTGAGCAGTATAAAAATAAGTACAACTTTATAAATCTGTGTTTGCATGAGAAGGACTTTCAGCTCAAAGCACAGTGGTCATTTTTTGCAACCAGTCATGGTAAAAGAGAATGTGATGGTATATGAGGCACTGTAAACCGTTTAGCTAAGAAGGAAAGTCTTCATCGACATTTGAACAGTCAAATAATGATGACAAATGATCTTTTAGAGTTTTGAAAAGACACAATTATAAATATTAACTTCCAATTTATTTCTAAAGGACCAGTTGATAAAACTCGCCTAAATGTAGAAAGTCGCTTCAAAGATATTAAAACTATTCCAGGAACAAGATCTTTCCACAGCTTTCAGCCAATAAATGAATTTGGAATGATAAGTAGTGATGAAACACCGGCTCTTACTTTCAACTTGTGTAACAAACAGCATACTTTATTTGTGAAAAAAGAAGATTTATATCCTGGATGTTTTATCGCTTGTATTTATGACTCTTTATGGTATTTTGGTATGGTGGGTGAGGTGAATGCAGAAGAACATGATGTCATAGTAAATTTTTTACATCCTTATGGACCATCAGCATCATTTCTCTGGCCCCAGAAGGAAGATGCATGTTGGTACCCGTCACTCATCTCATTGCAATTGTGGAACCTCCCAAAACAATGACTGGAAGAACTTATCAGTTCTCTCGTGAATATATTATATATGTTCAACATGGTTATAAAAAGTGTGCAGGAAGTTCAAATTCAGTATCATAGAGTTTGAAATATTTTTCTTGGCGAGTTTTCCATTCTGACAAATATTATAAACATACACTTTGTAATTAAAATTTTATTTTATTAATATCACAGTTTATCATGATAATTTTTTGTTTAGGATAATAGTGGTTAATTTTATAGTTTTTAAAGTGAAATAGCTGTGTTTAAACAAAATGAAAAATTTAAATTTAATAAAACTATTAATTGGACTTTTTTCTAAGAAGAAAAATTGCTTATGGGTTGAACTGACATGGAATGACCCTAAATGTATTTTGGAGTAACTCAATGGAATACTGACAGCTCCATGCTAGTTAAGCTAGGAACACACTGCTGTCACGTCTCATCCTTTTTCGAGAGGTCTCAAAGCATGTGAGGTTCCCTGCCCATGCTGTCTTATGTACAACAGCTACACTGCCATCATGATGCACCAGCTAACAGATATGTCATGGGTCTTCACATTCCTGTTATTTGAACATGCAAACATTTCTGACTCACCCCAGGCCACTTTCCTACATTTTGCAACTTATAACTGCCGATATCTACAAAATGATAGCTCGTACACTAATTTATCTTAGAAGAAAAATTGTTCAGAATTTGATTTTCTTTTTAGTGCATTATCCGGTTTCACGAAAGCATTGATTATTTCCAAAAATACACCCAAATTAAATGAGAAAAGGGCAAGTAGCCCTGTTATCACTATTTGATTAAAATTCATAATCCTTATGTTTTCAAATTAATTTTATTTTGAATTAAATTAAAAATGTATCAACTGTACTTTGTATCTGAGTTTTGTCCTTTTATTATTATTTAATTGCACATACATAATAAGTGCATGGACTTCAATTTCTTTCATAACAAACATAAAATAATACATATAAATGTTTTTAATATAAAACCATCTTGAATAATATTATGCAGTATCATTCTTGTAAATGAAACAGTATTTGCATATTATATGTTAGTGTCTCTCGTTATGGATGCTCCATATGGAAAAAAATTGTGTGTAATGCTATTACTTTTCCTGGAAAGGAAGGGTAAGGAATGGTTGATATATACATAAATATGGTTTAGAAATACTCTGTGAACACCAAACGCTAATACTCCAGGATTGAATTTTTCTTTCTGATCAAATGGAGAAGTCATTAATTGGAAAAGTCAGAAAATGTGAAATTACATACAATGTTAAGTCATTTCATTAATGTGATTGACACAATTGCCAAACAGCCTGGAAGGAAATCGGAAATGATGTATCAGGTAAGTTGCAAGATATTCACTGTTTTCACTAAGATAGATGTAAGCAGGGGGCATTGTTATATAACATACACAGACCTGATAGACGACATGACGACAGTGCGTTACTCAATCTGCAGTTATGCTTAGATTTTATACCTGGCAACTCACGTAATGTGATGGCATTGTGTTTCTACCTTTAACCTTCTAATTGTTTGTTGGTGGGAGGGAAGGAATCTTTTACAATTAATGTAATTTTTAACCTCATTAGCATGGTGTGGGGGAACAACAAGGAGTTACTTAAAAAAACTAAGAGAACTGAAATTAGTGTCACACTTGGAGGTTTGGGATTTAAAGTTTGATAATAACATGCCAGTTAACATAAAGTTCAGGAATTTGAGATAGAAAGGAAGGACAGGGTGAAATGAAGATAAACATTCTAAATTTTCTGTAAGTGATAAATTCATGATTTTTGGCGTCGCTGCAATGAACATAGAAGTTCTCTAAACTGATTGTCATCTATTTGAGATGGAGTTTAATGTAACATACTGAAACCAGATAAAAGACTAGGGTATTTCTCTTGAATTATTTTTGTTTCTTTCAAGGTACCTATAATTTTTTAGACTCTCTTATGATCATTGATAATTGTGGTGGTACTGGAATTCTTTTCGACTAACTTTACATGTACTGATAATTCTGATGACAGTTAAGTGCAACTCATTGAAAATAGTGATATGATAGAAAAGGGGATAATTAAGATGTCTATAGAGAACCAAGATTGGGGATGATTTTGGAGTTTGCCACATTAGATAGTGAAATTGATCATACCAGTTAAGATGAACTTCAGAGCCCCTTAGCATAAATGTGTTGGTGACTTAAGGGATGGTTAAAAAGATAAAAATCATACAAATCCAATCTTGTCATTGTGCTTCTGATGCTGGATAAATTGTGTGTTCAGTTCCAGTCAGTTTGTAACAGGGTGAGTAAGGGCAGATTAGAAAATATACTACATGACCAAGAGGCTAGTATCAAAGAAATTCATTTTTCTGCAACACTAGGCACTCATCTTGAATGATAAAAAATGACTTTCCCAAATTATAAATTAATTTTGTGTGGTATATCAAACTGAAATTAAATGTAATACATTTTCAATGAAAACAAATCTTCTACAATAATTGGTATAACACAAGAATGTATTCATTTGGCTTTATATTAAAAATATTAAGTGTCTCAGATAAAGTATACAAATTACAAAAAGAAGTAGCCAAAATAGAGATAAAAAATAGTGATATCACTAATATTTCTCTGCAATTTGGCCACTTCTTCATAATTTGATTATAAACATAATTGTATTTAATGAACTTTAAACATTTTCACAAAATTTTTAAATGAATTAGTTGACAAAAATTATTGTAAGTTCCATGAAAATACATACATTTCTTTTCTTTTCTTCCTCTTCTTCTTCAAGCACGGGTCTGCATTTATGTCTGAAGCATTTTCATATGGTTTTCTGTCATGTAATTTTAAATGGTTATTGATTATAATTGTATCATTTTCCAAAACAGTAACCTGTTCTTTGCTTTGTTCTGTCGCATTTTCTAATGGAGTTTTAGCAGACTTTTTCTTCGATCTCACTCTTTTCTTCATTACCTTACTGACATTACCTGATGCAAATGATTCGTTTCTTTCTGCATCACTTGGAATAACTGTGATAGATTCAGAGATATTCGATTTATCACTAATTTTAACACTTGAAATAAGAACTGTTAAATCTTGTGAACACTGAGGAACTTGAAGATCTGTTTCTTTGATGGTATTAATTAATGAACTAGAATTTGTAGTGCTTTTTTCTTGATGTTTCCTGAAAAAGTTGTATTGTTCCATCATTTATTACATTATGAAAATTATAGGTCAGCTTAAAACTTATCAAAATAAATTAGCTTTATAGAGGATAATAGCCTTTAAATAATAACATTACTATACAATGATTTAAAGCTAGACCTAAATACCTCTAATAATGAAGCAACCAATATAGACAAAATATGATTAAATGAATACTACAATTTTTTGAAAACTTAGTTGCATTCTTTAGGTGTTGATATTAGTTAGCTTTTGAGTTTGTCATCTGGTTTGTGCAGGTGTATCATTCTTATTGCACTTACAATTTTTAAACACCTGACGAAAGCAACAAGGATTACAGTATTTATTGAATCACTTAATTAGTTTGTTTACTGGTTGTTCCATTATCTATTTGTTATTTTTCATCTAATACAGATGTTTTTATAATTTCTGTGAAGATTTTTCTGAAATTTGAAAGAATATTACAGAACACATAAAAATGTTAATGTGAAAAAGTTTGGTCACTTGTACAGTATGGTTGTAAATAGTGTTGAAAAAGTTAAAATTAGGTTTTCAAAATAAAACTCAAAAATAAAGCTATGACTTTAATTCCAGGCTTGTTTTAAACTAAACTGCCATTCAAAAAGTTTCCCTCTTAAATATAGTTATTAATATCAAGATAAATCAATAACGTGTAAATTTTCAAAATAGCATCACTTCTTACAGAAAAGTTTCCATTGGAATTATGATTATAACCACTATTTAGTTCTAAATTTTAATTCAACACAGTGCTCCAAGGTGGAAAAAGACTAAAGTTCCAAATTTGTGTACCAGTGCTTATATTTCATTCAAAAGTAAATGTTTTCTCTCTTTCCTAATCACCTTGGTCTTTATGTGATCATTTTTCAATATGCTTAAAATATAAATAAAGTAAGAATAATGTTACATTATATGTGTATTACATAAACCTTACAAAGTACATATTACCAACACTGTATGTAACAAAATCTATAAATCTACAATTTATTGAATATTCAAGGTGAATGGGCACAGTTGCAGTGTTTATTACAATACTGCTACATGACCACAATCTCAATATGAACAGATTGAGTTATAACACCACTTTTATATTCATTGTAAATGAAAGTACATATTACTTAATTTTTCTTATTTCTTTTTAAATATGTGACTTCAATGAAAATATAATGCTAAATTATAAACATCTTAAGTACTAAATGAAAAATGAAAGGGTATAAAATCTTGAAGTCAATTTACAATTTTTTTTAGGATGGGGTATGATGTCACTGGTGTTATTTAACTCAACTTTAGTCCTCTATTCCTTCATGAATGTAAATTCTTTAGTTATGTTTACAACACTACCAATCTCAAATCGACAGGTTGTAAGATATGGTAGTAACACAAATTTTAAATTCCTTTGGTGTGCTTATTTAATATCGGTAAGATTATAATAAAATTTGTAACACATACTTTTCTTTTCCTTTTTTCAGTAATTGAGCTTTTACATCTTGAGTGTATTCAGATGGTTTATTTTTATAACTGCTTCTATTCGTCAGTTTCACATCAGCACTAATGTCACTTTTCAACACACTATCCTGTTCCTTGCCTTTTTCTGTAGTATTTTTTACCACAGTACCAGCAGGTTTCTTCTTGAATCTTGACCTTTTTTTAATCACCTTTCCTGCAGAATCTGCAGGCAATGTGTTTCTTTCTGAATCATTTTGAATAGTGGGATGGTCAGATGTATTTGATATAAAAATAGTGTCCATAACTTGCAGAGAAAGAGGAATTTCACGAATAATTTCTTGCTTACTGTCACTTAATTTGCCTGGTTTTATCACACCATTTATAGAATTCTTCCTGTGAAACAAAATGTATATTTTTAAATTCATACATGTGACAAACAAGCAATAAATGTTATTTTCCTTTAGGTTTCTCATGAATGAGTATAAACCTTACTTTAATATGAAATATACTCTTAGGTACAGGACTAATGAATACACTAGAATAGAAACATCCTCAGGTACTGAGTTTATAGTGAATTTTTGTTGTGAGCATAGTCTCTATTTACTATAAAATACTGGCATCAAATTGATATTGTTTCCTATAAAAACAGCAAAGCCAAACATACTAATGCTGTCTTTCCACATAGTAAAATATATTCCAGTTTATTAAACTTCAAATAGGCCTGGTAAACTATAAATTTTACATTACACCAAAAACACTGTGTTAATTTAAGTAGAATTGTTTTATTCACCCTATGATCACTAACTTTGTTTTTTTTCTCGTCCTCTGCTTACATTTTTCCCCATCATTAAGTACGATAGTATTTTTAATTTCAAAACTTAACCGATCAAGAGGGCAGGGTTTTCCACTCTCATTCACAATTTCGTTTGTTATGCTTTTCGTTTCATTTCTACCATAATTTTCAACGTCTTTTACGTTATCCGAATCATCCAATATGGAATGGGATCTCGTCGGAGAAGAACTAATGTCCGATTTCAATTCATTCATTTCTACAACTGAGGTTTAGTTAAATAATAAAATACTTTTATAAATTTACGTCATTCACCCATTGCAGACTATTGCAACATGAGTGATTACACGGACAGACTTCTGGGTAAGGTTTTGATTGGACATATTGTGCTGGTTCTTTCTTCCGAAAAATGAGAAAGTAATTTTTCTACAGCACATTTCAAAGGTCCGCGGTGCATAAGCACTGGCAATTTCATACATCAACGGAAACAGCGAATTAAGGTTTTGCTTAATTGCCTTTACATCTCTTTAAATTTAGATGTCAGAGATAAGCCAAACATACTGCCTATACAATCTTTTTCATGAGATTATATTTAATATACGGTTGTATTTTTTTTATAATTAATATTATGCTCAGAGTTAAAGAGTATAATGGATCTTATTTCAAACTTAGAACAACAGATAATCATTGATAACTAGTGTGCTATCCATTAATCTACTTAGCAAAGTACAAAGGATAAATTAAAGTTACGGAAATGAAAAATATTCATGAGAAAATAGACTCTGAAAGTAGAAATAGAAAAGTATCCGAAATTATATGCATGAAAATTTAATTAAATTAGGTAAATATATTTTCGTAACTCATATCTTCAGCACTGCACTTGAGAAAGAATGAGTAAATTCTTATAGAAGGTATGATGAGCAACTTATGCTGCTGTTGTGGTATTCAGTCCTAAGACTGATATGATATAACCCTTTATGATAACCTATCCTGTGCAAGCCTTTTCATTTCTACATAGCTTCCACATCCTTCCTAATCTGCTCAGCGTATTCCATCCTTCTCCCTTCTTTTATTACCCCAAAAACGTCCTTCTAATACTAATTTTATAAGACCCTCATGTCTGAAAACATCGCTATCCCTTCTCTTAGTCAACGTCATCCATAGTGTTGGCTTCCCCTATTCTGCGAACACTTCCTGGTTAATTAGTTCATCCACCCATCTGATTTTCAGCATTCTTCTATAGCACCACGTTTCAAAAGCCAGTTAAAAAACATATACCGTATAGCAGAATAGTGAACTAATGAGACCAGACGAGAGCTGTTTCCATAATAATGAAATACAGTGTTGCACATGAAACATATTTGTTAGATTACAAGTTCACGTTTGTTGGCATAATCGTGACTTCTATTACTTACTCCAAGTCAGCATGAATTATAATAACTTATGGTGTCTATTTTGTGGTAAATATTATTGTTTATTATTTTTGGACTACGCACACGTAAACAATGTATGCAAATACATTATTGGAAGAAAGTGTTGTGTTATGTCAAAGACGACTATGGATGTAAATAGCTGAATGCTTCTTATGTATATCAAAGTTCCGTTAAAATAATAAAATAACATTCTTACAAAACTTGACTTCGTAGATTTACTTATTAAACCCTTATCCAAATTATAACTCTCATAAATAATAAAAGATATTTCGTTTGAAAGCTGTCCACTGTCATAAAATATTGCAGACCCCTAAAATACAATTACGCATAGTTGATGACTATTGATACATTAATATTTTACCAGAGAATAATTATATAAAGATTATATAAAGATTGATATGAAATAATGCGAGACAATAGGTAAAATCTAATAAAATTGTGGTTTTATTAATAGCATGCGTAACCGGTTTGCCAAATCTGACACTTCAGAAAATATTAAGAGTTGATAATCACAATTTTCAGATTACTATTACTTATTACATAATAATTGCGTTTAGAATATAAAAGTAAAAATTTCCTCTATAAAGCTAGGTTTACACGGGCAGTGATGTTCGTCGAAGTTGGGTTTTCTGTGCACTGCCTACCGTTTACATCTTGGGCAGAAAACTGCCCACTTCTTCACTGACAATTCTGTGCAAGTGCTGCCCTCACTACAGAACGGGCAGAGAACTCTGATGCTTGTTCATACTTCTCTGCTATTTTTTGGCAACTACGACCGGTTGGATTGTTGATGTTGTATAGTGTCAATATATTGTTTATATCAAGTTGAATATTTTCCCCCTTTGTTTTCGCGTACGCATAATGTCCATAAACAGGAACTAATCACTTGTATTTGTAATAATTTACTTGTATTTGTAATAATTCTATTTGTAATAGAATAGACGTAACGAGGAAGGGTTCCTGAAATTCTCACGAAAAGTCAAACTCAGTATTACGCTACTGTACTATAGATACATAAAAATGAAAACAGTCGTTTAGTAATATTGTTTTATATTATTACTACAGAAATCAAGCAATAATAGAAACAGCACATGTACTTTGAAGCTGGTTTTCTGGGTCGGTTTCTATTACTTGTTTTATTCCCCTTAAAGGTGTCAATTACTGAACAAAACGAAATGACAAAACGTGTGATAGTAGTATATTTATAGCTATACATCATTCTTTTGCTTAATTTTTTTCCAGTTAAAGTTTGTTCCCGTGTAAACCTAGCCCAAGTTTCAAATTCATGATTGTCATCTTTGTATAGCTTTATCTTATAAAAATATAAACGTGGTATATAATATCTATGGAAATGTGAATAGTCCCGCCAATATGTACTGGACGTTAATAGTTGTATGTATTATATAAATTATAAGTCAGAAATGACAAATATTGGGGGGAACATGTAAATATGACGGCGATTTCCCGAATATTTCTGGCGCATTGGGTAAATAATTAATTGTATTATTTGAATTTATTGTGAATTATGTATTCATTAATTTAAACAATGTTTCAATATTTATTATTCAGGACTGACAGAAATGAAGGACATTACGCACTATTTCTCTTCGCCAGATAAAAGTCCGGATGGTCAAGTTCAAGTAAATAGTGTTCGTACTAAAAACTTTGAGGTATCTAAGAATAACGAAATACATGATAATAAGGGCGATAAAAGAGAAAAAGCCTCGAATCATTCAAAAAATGATAATTCGAGGAAGAGGAAAAGATCTGCACGACAGAAGCAGCTGTTTGATACATCAGTGTCTCAGAATATTCACGATCCTAAGAATGAGGCACTTGAATTCAGTCAGGTGAAGTATGAAACTATCAGCACAATTAATGACAGGACTTCAGAGAACAGTAATGTAACAAAGCATGTATCCAATGAAGAAACAATTGGTTCAAACATTAGGCTCATCATTGAAGATTCCGAAGATTCTGATGAATCTTCAAAAACAGGAAAATATAAAGTTAAGAGAAAGAAGGCTAATAAATGTGGCTCATCTATAAGAATAGTTTCTTCCAAGGCTTCCAAGTCAAGAGTCAAACGAGAAAAAATAAGTGAAAATAGGCAGAATGAGGGTTCTTCAAATACAACTGGTGATGTTAATGTGAGGAAGCTAAATTTATGTAAACTGAACATTACTGTTTCAAAACAGATTCGTGCTTGTAAAGATGTAACAGTTGAAAATACGGAAAATAAGGCTGTGTTAGAGTCAAAAAATGTTGAAAGTACAATTTGTGAAAGTGAACTCGTTGAATCTGACAATGTTCATTCATTTAATTCTATTGATATAAGTTCTAATGATGTTTTAACTGACATTATTACAGATGATCATAGAAGCAAGAATAATTTGTTGAGCTATTTTAGTAAGGTTCCAAAGGTTGATGTGTTTAATAGGACTGAAAAAATTGAGGTTAGAGCTGTTGTGCACCCCCCACCCTTTATACCATCTTGTAAGTTCACAAAAGAAGAAACTTGTGCTAATTTGTCTATTAAGAGGAAGACATCTGCTGAAAAAGTAATTGATACTGATAAAATTGAATTTGTACGAACTGAAATTTTGGATGTAGACAATGTTAATTTGATGAATTTAGATAAAGATACTAATAAAGAAGAGTTGTCTGCAAGTAAAAGCTGGAAAATGAGAATAAGATTGAGAGAGATTTCTCAAGAAAGTAGTGTGGAAGATGAATCAGGTATTGACACTTATTGAGTATCTTTTTTGTTCATGAAAAGTTTTCTATTTTGTGGTTTGACTTTGAATAATAAATTTGGTTTCATTTTTGTGAAAGTAATTTACTGCAGTAATTCACTATAAGCTTCTTACTCTCTTGTGAAGATAATTTGGCCAAAGGCTATTTGAGATACACCACAGAATGTTTTCAAAGTAAATGTTTATTTTCATCTACATTTGAATTTATTTATTCAAATATTTATCATTCATCATGTGAAAAAGTTGCTGTACAAGAAATGTGAAGAGGCAAGTGGTGTATCCAAACTAGTCTTATTACAGTAATTCAATCTCTTGTTTTGCAATATCTGCTTGTCTTTCCTTCATTTTAAATATGTAACCATTTTAAAAAAAGAATATTGTTTATTAAGTTATGTCTATATGAGTACCTTAATGTAACATTTATCTTGTGTCACCATAAAACTTTTAATTTATATTCTTTTTCAGCTTCCTGTTTGTATTGTTGGTCATCTGTATTAAACTTCAAAGCATATTCCAGAAACCTTATTTGCATTTAAACTGAAATTTGTATTGTTATTAATCTGCTGATGCTCAATGAAAAAGCCATTTTATTTATATTAATTATTTTATGGCATTTTTTTCATTTAACAAAAATCTGTTTCAGAAAATATTATCCCTAATGAATATTTGCCCAAAGAAGATGATGAAAAGGATAATAGTATTTTACTTAATCAGAAAAAAGCTTATGCTGTTTTAAGGAAGGCAAAATGTAGGTTAGGTATGTTTTCACCAAAACAGAACTTGGCCAATGAAACTGAATCAAGATATGATTCTAAAAAGGATAATCCTATGGTTCAACAAAAGGTGGCTAAAATTGTATTAAAGAAAGCTAAAAGTAGACTAGCTATGCATTCATCAAAACGGAACTTGGTCAGTGAAAATTCACTGAAGACTGAAAGACTTACTGTGCATTTGCCAAAACAGAATGAAAAGAAAGTCACAAGATCCTCGATTAAACTAAATATGCCATTAGAAACAGATAATACAGAAACTGTTAAACTTTCTTCTAAAGATATTCTAAGAAATAAGACTTCAACAGGAAAATATGATGTGAATAAACCAGGTAATGTGAGATTCATAAATATTATTTACCTACATAATTGGTTATTTCATAAATATGGATACAAAATAAATTAACTTATATTCAAATTATGTAAGAATACTTTCCTTCCTTATTTACACAATTGTTTGACAAAAATCAGAAACTCCAAATTCTTTTAATATCCATTCTATAGAGACTAATACAGCAGGAAAAACAAAACAATAAAAGATAGATAATCTAGACATTAAATTTTAGGACATTAAAATTGAAGGAAACAATATTTGGAAAACAAATTTTAACATGAGACAAGAAAATCAGTCTATGTTTGGAATGTGTTAAATCAATACTGTCATTTTACTGAATGCCCCAGACATTTCTTTTTAAGTGTTTCATAAGATTCCTAATTCTAGTATTAAGACCATTTATTGACACTTATCCCTGGCAGAGGCATCTTCACTTTCATATTTCCATTTGCTTCATTCTCTTGTAGATGTTATATTATTGCATTTTTCCCTATTGTTCTATTTGACAGTTCAATGTTAACATTTGTTGCTGTAAATATATATAAATGTGTCAAGAAATTACATTGTCAGGCTAATTAAAACAATTAATAAGGACAGCAAAGAGACAAAAAGTTGGAGACACCTGAAGTTCACATGGCAGGCACCATGTAGGATTTGAAGTTCTTGAATTTTTAAAGGCACTGCCCTCTTCATCAGAAAGTTAGGAAGACACTTCCAGTGACGGCAGCCGTCAACTCAGCCGCTATCTGTGAACTCGTGTAAGTCACAAAATTTTTGCCCCATCTTTTTTGTTCTTATTAATGTTGTAATTAACCTGACAATGTCATTTTCTGACACATATATTTATAAACTTGTGGAAAATATAGTAAAAACTGTATTTAGGAGTAGTGGTTCGTGAGCTTTTTATATTTATGTGCTATTTCACCCCAAGTGACAATTTTCTAAGATAATTATGAAAAATGTGAATACTGCAATAGCGACAATGTTACAAATGGCAATTGACCCAACCTGTAATATGCTTCAATTTTTAATTCTTTACATGACATGTTATAGTGATTAATTAAAAGCGTAAGCATGTGAAACAAAGTTGGCATACATTTGTAATGCTAAAGTATTTTTCCTTCATAAATATTTTTAATAAAGAAGTTAATTTTAGGAAGAAGGATTATTAAATGCAGGTTTTTGTGGTAATTTGGTCAGTGTTCTGAAAATCTTTAAAATTCCTCCCCTTAAATGTTTATTCATTAAAGTAACCTTTGATTATTTCAAATAAATGACAAGTCCATAAATAGTGATCTTTTTATTAATTTGTCAAAAACCTCTCTTTGCCATATCATGGCTAAGCGCTGTCTTGTATGCAGTACTGGGTAGTGTCACTTTGCTGAGTTTTTCCATTTTTATCATTATTATATTTTGGAAATGATGAGAAAGTTTTTCTAGACTGACGGTATAAAGGTTGAGTTCCCATGTATGGTGAATTCCCTTGTCAGCATGACAGTTTAACACTTTGATCTCTGATCTGATATGTTTACTACAATTCTGGTTTGGTACTCCAGACACTTATGTAGCTATAGTGCTTTCTCATGGGAGTCCTTGATAATGTTCCTATATTAAGAGAACAGTTCAAGAAAACACTTTGCTGTGAAGATACTTGGGTTGTGAAGAATTTGATTTTTCTGGATTAGGGTGTACACCTTGCAAGATCAGGTGACCAAGGATCTTGATTTCCTTGGCACCAAACAGATGTGTCTTTGAGTACAATTTCAGCCCTCAAGAACAGTTTGAAATTGGTGCGGATGGTCATTGAAAATTTCAGAAAAGACTATGATGTCGTCAAAATAGCTCAGACAGAGTCCATTTCCAGTGGCACAGAAAGTGGTCCATCAGTCCTGGTGTGTTATACAATCCAAACAGCATTGCTTTGGATTCGTAGAGTCTGTCCAGTTTTCTCCATCTTCTATTCCTATTTGCTAGTTGCTTAAGTGCAAATCCATGATAGGGAAACCTTTGCTCCAATCCAGTGTATTGTCCATTTTTAGTTGTTTTTTTTGGTGGCCTTGTTAAATCTTCTATAATTGACACAGAATCACTAGGTTCCCTTCTTCTTCCCCATGTGGACAAATTACCACGGGCTTTGTGATGGCCAAGCATTTTATCCATCTCTTTTTAAATATTGCTTCATTCTGCATGTGATACTAGCTATGCATTTTGCTTGGTAGAAGAAGGGCTTCATAATTCAGTATTTTGCCTTCATAGTAATTGATTTGCTCCATATTTTTGCGTGAAATCATTTTGAAAATTTCTGTAGTACTTCAAGTTATTTTGTTCATTGTTCCAAGGATATTTCTTGTGCCAGTAGCTTATGAAAGTTGAATCTGGTTGTCCTGTCTGTTGTGGTGATAGTGTGACTGGATGGCTTCCTTGCATGACTATTATATAGTTCTGTGTTATTTACTAAACTCTTGCTATGTATGTACATTTTGGAAGAAACAGATTCATTCTGGTCATTTACTAACCATTCTTAAATTAGATGATTGATGGTGGAATTATGACACATGATAATTTCCTCCTGGTTTCAATAAGATTGACTTGTCAATGTAATTTAGGGTATGTGACGAGAATTTTGGTAGTGCTCTACACAAGAATGATTACGTCAATGAGCAAAATTAACTGCCATCAGAGGTGTCATTTATCGAGAGGTTTAACTGAATCAAAATGTTAACAATTGTTGGCTTTTATTTTTTGTTGAAAAACTGTGCAGAAGCACACACTGTAAAGGACTGCCTCTACTTTAATGTCAAATACTATCTTACAATCACAATATTCTAGAACAGGACATTATAGTAAGAGAAGCTTCTAGATCTGAAGAGTAAACAACAAAAGTAAATGGAATAAATTGTTATGGTAAGTAGGACTCGAACCTGAGTTTGCAATACCGTAGGTACATACTCTACCATTTGTAGAATGTCAGATGTGACATTATTTCATATTGTTTCATAATCTAGTCATATTAATTTAATACAATAATGAATTCTTTGTTTGTACATATTCTGTAAGTGGAAAATTTGTGAATAATTGTGACATTCTATGGCTGACTAAAGCTGTAGTTTTCCTATTTCAGTTTTGTAAATGTTGGTAGAAAATGGTGAATTACTGTGAAAAGTATGATCAGCTAGATTGTGGTGTAATACTTTAAAACTTACATTTTCTTTGCAGGTTGTGTGAAATTAGCCCCAGTTTTTACTCAAAACATTAAAAAGAGAAATAAAAATCTTGACCAGCATGCAATTAGTGCCAGAAATAAATTTTTACAGAGTGGAGTTCCAGAAGTTGTTAAAAGAATCGTGGACACTCAGAGAATGTAATTAGTTGTCATTTAAGACTGATAATGTTTAAATTGTACCAATAGTGTTGATTAAAAAAGTGTTTGTAATATTTAAACTAATTTATACAAAACTTTATTCAGAAATAACCTGGGAATATACTGTATTATACACTAATTATGCTACTGAAATTGTTCTCGGGTTTCCAACTGGGTGGGGTTTGCTAAACACGTCATCTAGACAGTGTTAGTTGTTGACGAAATGTCGTGTTTGGCAAACGCCACCTAGTTTGAAACCAGAGAACAATTCCAGAAGCTTATTCATTAGGAAAACCTACAGAAATAATTTAATGTTGACACAATTTAGTAATGAATAGGATAGTAATCAGCCAGTGTGACTGAAATTTTAGTTAATTACAAATTTTTATTTGATATATATTAAACCCTTTCCTTGATGGTTCACAGCATATGAAATTTTCACTGCCACTGTACCATTAACTGGAGATAATGAACCGATAAGAAATATAAACTACCAACATAGTTAATTCCCAAATATTGATTTGTTAAATTGATCCTTCCAATTTTTTATAATTGTTTTGAAATCTACTCAAGCATTTATTATATTTGATTGATTTTCAGAGCCCAAGAACAAGAAGAAAGATCTTTGGTGTTTCCTGTCATTTCTCACATACAGCAAAAGAATATTGAAAGTTTTGTTTGGAATTTACCAGATGTTGTTGATACCTTTAAATTTGTGGACACCCCCACCATAAATATTTGCATTGGTAAATGGCAATTGGGAAGTGTTATTAACTTATCCAATTCGAATATTACTAGATCATGCAAAGCTATACGACCACCTTTACTTCAAACATTTAGGAAAGTTTTGGAGGAAATGAAATCAGATTTTCCCAACTTTCCAATTTACCGTACATTTAAAAAGTTGTATGAACGAAACTGTGAGTTTAAAAAAAAGGTTACATGTGCTGACTTGAATTTAGTAAATGAAAAAAGAAAGCTGCGCAACAATAAGTTGAATAGCTTAGAAATGGAGCAGCTTCATAATTGCACAAACTGTGAATCTAATTTAATTTGGACAGAGAAATATAAGCCATTATCTTGTGAAGAAGTTCTTTGCAACAATGCCTCTAAAAGAAAACTTAAAAAGTGGTTGGAATCTTGGAAGTTATGGAGTCATAGATCAACTAAATCTATTAAGAAAAAGAAAAAATGTTTGTAAATATTCCAAAATAATTTAATATTTTTAATTGTTTTTATAAATTTTTATTTAGAAGTTTTTTTATTCCAGCAAATTCAAGTAGTGATGAAGATTTTCAAAATTTTGACTCAGATTCAGAGTCTTGTAGTAGCAATGAATCTCCAGGCACTACTGTATTATTAACAGGAACTTATGGATCTGGGAAAACTGCTGCAGTCTATGCCATAGCTAACGAACTTGGATTTAAAGTATGTATTTTGTTAATGATATGCTCAATTTAATATTGTTTTTTACATCCATAGTTATTTTAGACTATTTAAGACTATTAGAGAATGTAGGCTTTCCTGGTATTTCACCCGGGTTATGTCAAT
Organism: Eucriotettix oculatus; assembly: GCA_034510155.1. NCBI lineage: Eukaryota > Metazoa > Arthropoda > Insecta > Orthoptera > Tetrigidae > Eucriotettix > Eucriotettix oculatus. Next base: position 53,290,917 of record CM067376.1, on the reverse strand, counting down.
CATTAGATACGACGTTTCGAAGGCTATCTCCGCCATCGTCTTCAGGTAACTGATGAACGTCGTATCTAATGATTGACATAACCCAGGTGAAATCCCGAGAACTTCTTGTTCAGTCTATTTAAGACTACTTTGTAACAAGTGTATTGTTGAAATGTGTATTTTGTTTGTTACATGTAATGTAATTAGATGTTATGAGAAAATCTGAATCTGTTTACTTTGTTGAATTGATAGCAGTAGTACAATAATACAAATTTCAGTCAATATTTAAATTTATTTTTATAAAAGTACCACTGACTAACTTATAAAGTGAATACTGAATTTCTTATAAGTTTTTAAGATGTCTGTTTTTTGTCTTAAAATTCATAGGTTTTAGAAATAAATGCTTCTTCAAAGAGGACTGGTAAACGTATTTTGTCAAAAATACAAGAGGCAACACAATCCCATCAAGTTCAAAGGTCTGAATCCAGTGTTTCTGATATGAAGAAATACTTGACACAGCCCAAAAAAAGTAAGTTTTTACTGCCTGATAAAATATGTATATATATATATTATATATATATATATATAATTAATGGGGAAAGGACAGAGAGATAGAAAGAAGACGACTTACCTGAGGTTCATAGATGGTAGACACCTTGTGAGTTTTGGAGAACTTGAATTTTCGGAGGCACCGCCCCCTTCATCAGAAGGTTAGGAAGACATTTCCAGTGATCGGCTAGCCGACGACTGAGCAGCCAAAATTTGCTGCGCTGCTAGCTTAGGTCATAAACAATTGACCCCACCAACTTTCTCTCTCAGTGAGGGTCTGGGAAGAGGCAAGGACCTGATGGGGGCTTGGGAGATGCATACAAAAACCCTCATATGCAAACTCTGGAATCAGAATTAAATAACGACACAGTTCTCTACTGAATAAGAATGTATTTCTCACTTATATGTTAATAAACTTTCAGATTAGTCAACTGGATCTATTTGCTCACATAGTTCGATGCATTAGTGTAGTTTTGATTGAAACATTTGTGTATATGAAGAGTAACTTTACACTTTTCGTACTGCCAAAGTGTCTCACTTCTCTTATGTTTTAAGCACACTGTACACATTTATGACTTTTTCTTATTTTCTGTACAGATAATGTATATTAGATAATTGGCTCAGCTTTTTGCTCGCAGTCCAACAGGGCTAGCAGAAGATGGCCAACCTCTGACATTGTAAGGTCAGGAAACATGTACCAATTGTTGAGAACAATCTGTGACCTCTATTCAACAATGGTTCATACATGCCCATAACAACATTAGATTCAGTAATATTCTTTCCTAATACAATTCTGTTGTGTAGGACCTATGTAATCTAATTTTCATGAATAAAGGATTCTTGGGTTTCCGTCTGGGTTAGGTTGCAAATAAGGCGCGACGTTTCGACGGCAAGGCTATCAGCCGTCGAAACGTCGTGCAACCTGGACGGAAACCCGAGAATACTTTATTCAGCATATACGCCGGGAAAACCTTCATTCTTTAATAATATTTCATCCTCACCTTCAGAGGCAGTCAGTATTGCCAGTTTCCAAAAAATTATCTACTTCTAATATTACATCAGGATTACTGTCAGTTTTTTTGTATTCAATACATTAAACACTAATAATGCAAGTGATTGGAACCGCACACTTTTCTAGATACCATTTTGAATACTCAGGTCCTGTATTATTTCTTTATTTTTCAAAGACAAAGAACGATAACTAGTTTGGTTCTGCTGAGAGAGAATATTGAAAATCACTTTCTCAATGTCTCAAGAAATCAAGCAAGCTAACACAAGTGTCCTCTGTTAGATATCTAGAAAGTTAAATGAATATCTACAGTAATACTGTATATGTTGCCTGTGACATTCATGTCAATGGATTTTAAGGCCCAATTCCGAAAGGACGTGAATGTACCCTCCCTTTCACCATCTTCAACTATATGTGCTTGTCAATTCATGGCAATTCCTGTCATGCTCTACTACCAAAATATGGTTACTGATATTGCAGTAATAGATGGACATTTTATATTTTACATTCAAAGAAATTTTCCCATATTTTACTACCAGCCATTGCAGCACAGGTACATTAAGTAAAACTCTATTAAAACTTGTCCTCAACAATTCCTTTAGTGCTGTGTGGATTCTTCTTCCTTCAATATTGTATTGCAGTTAATACACTGGGCGTTCAGGTAACAACTTTCAGGGAGAGATAGATGCGTTACCTGAATGTCAAAGATTAGGTCTGTTGGTAGTTTTCTTCATCAATAATTTGTATGTTGTGCTAGGCTTAAGTAATGGTGAGACATTATATAGCCATTACCTAGCTGAAAAGACGAGGGAAAAGGAACAGATGATATCTAGAAGAAGGATAGTGGCTTTAATTTCCCAGCCTTTGCCTGTAGTTTAGTTTAGTACCTGAAGATTGAGTTCAGTCTGTAAAGAATCTGTTTGGAGAGAGGATTGGAGGGTTCTTTTAGAAGAGTGACTGTGCCTGGTCAAGGTTTTAATACTGCTTAATAAGGATGTGTCAGTGTTAAGTTACAGAATTTTACAATGTTTAATTGTTGCTTTACTTATTGTTACACTTTATTTGGTTTTTATTAGAACGAAAGAAAAAGGCTGTGCGACAGAAGAAAGCTGTTCAGGAAAAGGAAGAAGTAAATAGTAAAATGTCACTTATATTAGTGGAAGATGTAAGTAAATTTATAAATCAATCCTAAATTGTACAATTTTCTGTATTTTTCTATAATTCTTGCTATTAAATTACTATTTGAAATATAAATTTTTGTACAAGTTACTTTTTAAGGCTTCTGTTATACTTATAATCCAGCCATTGTATCTTGTGTACATATAGAAATAGGTATTCAGGTGTCCATAATATAATGAATTAATATTTATGATAACATTAGCTAGCTGAATATGAAAATTTAATACCGTTTATGTAGTTATCATATATTCTGTTGTACAGGTAAGGTGTTTAAGTTGTATTTACATTTGTCAAGAAATAGATATTTGATACAAGTAATACTGCAAGGAATAAATAATCATCTTGGCAGTTTTTCTGGTTTGTAAGTGAGAAATTACAATATTGGTGGGAAATACAAGTGTTGTGTCATAGTTTTAATTGTTGAAATTAAAAATGTAGCATTCTCACCCAGCACATTATTGGGGTGCTTTCAAACCCCTTATTCAGAAGGAATTTATAAACAAGTAAGAAACCAATTATTGGGCAAATACAGGAGACCAACATCAAAAATTTGAATTCTATGTTTTGTGCAAAATGTATGTTTTAACTGAATGGTTAATCAACCATGTAGTCCTACTCTATTTTCAAAACCTAATCAATTCTACATTTACTGTATATAGTTACTGCATGTAGATTTATACTTTGGTGTGTTTTAAATAAGAAGTACTTGGGGGTTGAACATATGGAGGGAGGCATAATTACCAAATAGCAAACTAATGTTATACTGGTCCCAAGGCCATAATCTTTGCATGTTTTTGACAATGTTGCTTGGCTTGCCAATTTATTCAAGAATTGTTTTTGGTTTATTCAAGGCCATACACAATCAATGCTGCTTCAACTAGGAGTCTATGGTAACCAGTAGTATGTCAGTAGTGGAGAGGAATTCAAATGTTGCTATTCCAATTTACCCATGAGCAGATTGTCATAGGAGGAGATCTGCTATTGGCACTCAGGTGGCCTCCTCCTATGCCAACTTGTGTGTTAACTGGAACAGCAACATCTGAATTCCTGTCCTCTATGGAATTTATTATACACTGGTTTGCAGAAATATTTCCAATATTGGCTAATTTATATTATTAATATATTGCAATTTTACAGCAATTTATTACCACATTTCACGCTCTAGAGGATGTACCACAGAATTCGTGGCTGATACAGGATTGGGCTTGATGACACCTTTATACTACATTTTTTTGAGTTCTTTGAGGAATTCTTCAGTGACCGAGTCATTACTCTGAATTATTCCCGAGTGACTGACATTGGCATTCATTGGGCTCCATATTTCCTGAATCTGTGCAACTTCTTGTAGGGCTACTTGAAAGATAGTGCTTTCTGTAAGAATCCTCAAACGTGGGAACAGCTTGAACAATACATCTGTGAGGCATATGCATCCATTTCTGTAGTCATTGCAACAATTCATTTAAAACTTTACCATTCGGGTATGTCATGTTTCTGACATGAACAGTGGCTATATTGAAACCATTGTAATGTGATTTGAGCTATGACTGTACCACCCTCTGACGTCCAGTATTGGAACTATTTTTGCAAACCAGTGTATACTAAATTCTAGACTTGTCTATCTAAATTACTACTTATTTCAGCACTCTGTGTTTCACTATTTCTTAGTTGTCATTTCAAAGTTTGGAAGTCGTTTCTGAAATACCCTGTATACACCTCAGTTCTAGTCTAATTTACACTTCAAATCAAATCCACTGACGCCCTACAGTATGTTGACGTTACCAGTTGGCATCTTGAACACATCAAATGCTCCCTCCCATACAGCCTAGTTCTACTTGGAACAGTCTGTCATTCAACACCAACTGCATCTTCAGTGCTTTCATTGATAGAAATATCCTCCAGAAACAAATATCTCATGCTATATCTACTTGCCAAATACCCCAACCCACTTGACCAACTTACAAAAAATAGTCCATCCCTAGCCACAACCTACATTCCTAAACTAGCATACACTGAACTGAAATCCATCCCCGATTTTAAAAACATTCCCAAGAGTTGCTTCCAGGTGTCATCCTAACCTCTGCAACATCCTTGTCCACCCCTGTAGGCCCCAACCTCTCACGCCACCACCTAAACTGGGTTTCCATCCTTCTTTGATAGGAACAGGTGCCATGTACACAATGTCTTTCAATGTACCACAATCGTCAAAAATCCTCCACAAATTGAAACCTACAAAATTAAAGAAAACATCACCTGCCTGTCCTATGTCCTTTACCAGATCAATTACAAAATTTTTCCTGCTTTCCAATATCTTCACGCTGACCTTTCTCAAAGTTTCATCAGATGCTGAAGTTATCTTTGGGATCCTTCCATTCAACACGTCTTTCAGTCCAAGCAAAGTCTTGGACTCAACATCTTTCTTCAACTTCATTCTTTTTAATTCTTCCTTTTAACATTCCTCATCTTGTACTTGTGTGTCCTGTTTTTAGTTTTTTTCTTCCATTACTTTTCCATTGATGCTACCTATCCCTGAGAGAGTTGTTGGGGGTTGATTGTTCCCATACCGATTGGTATCCCCACACCATCCAGGTACTCTTGGTCTGAAGCAGGAAATGCTTTGTTAATTTAAAAGCGACCATTTCGGCCGCAACCATCGCTGGTCCATATGTGACACTGAATTCTTCACATGTAAATTCAATAATCTTTTCAGCTGAGGGAGTCAAGGAGTAAATATGATGTATTGCTAAATTTTACACCTGAGGAAGTCTCAAAATGGAGACTTTGAATAAATAGTGATAAATTTATATGCTGACTTTTTGGCTGTCTTTTTATTTATCATAATTTACATTAGTTAAACTATTTCATATTTTAACAGGCTGATATAGTTTTTGAGGAGGAAGATGAAGGCTTTATTGGTGCATTGTCTTCTTTGGCTGCTGCCTCTAAGAGACCCATGATTCTTGTGGCAAATGATAGTAACTGCCCTTATCTAGCAAAATTTAAAGATCAGCACATGCACATTAAATTTGGGGAATTTTGTCTGGATGAATTGAGTTAGTATACTTTATTTGATTTAATTGGTATACATTTTGATTGATAGTATTTTAATAATCTCATTATTAACATGGGAGCAATATCATTGTTAATCAGAAAACATTTCCTTTTAGGTATATGGCTGCAATTGGTCTGTCTTGTTGAAGGAATCAAAGTTGATAACTCGGCAATCAAAACTCTTTTGAAGTACTGCAAGTATGACATTAGAAAATGTTTGTTGCAGTTACAGATTTGGGTTCTATCTGGCGGAGACAATTTATTAGAATATGGAAAAAATTCAGTGCAACAAAGTGAACCTAAACCTTTAATTGAACAAGATGATGAATCTTCTAGCATGAGTTGGTCCTTTGAAGATGGTGCAACTTCTGACACTGCTGTTTTTCTACCTGTGCATAAAAACTGTCTTCAAACACTTACAAACACAAACTGTAACTCCTTGGTAACTAATTTTCCGTTTATGCTTGACCTGGATTGGATTTGGTGGAACTTTGCTCCTCTTTTGAATCTGCCACAAGTTAAATTGAGATCCATAAAGGAGGATACCCATATGCTCTTAACAAAGAAAACCAAAAATCATTCTTTGGATAGTGATTTTTTGTTCTATGACTCATATGATGAAATTTGTGATGAAAAAGAGTTTCCCCAATTGAATAAATTGAGAACAGAGCACAAAATAGGTGCCAGCACAGAAATGAAAACAAATGTAACAGCAACAGGGGATTTCATAGATGATATGAAGGACACCAAAAACCATGATTCCATAGCACTAGAAGTATTGGCAAAATTAATGGATACTCTTTCTTCTGTAGATTTAATAAGTGCAAATATGAATAAACATTTCTACACTTATGAAAATAAAAAGTTGGATCAATGCCCATGGCAGAAAAATCCTGAATCCACAAACACTTTAGAACAAAGTAAGGAGCAGCCTCAGAATTTACTGACTTCATCAATTACCCAGTGGCTAGCTGAAAACAGTCTTTCAAGTTGCAGAAGTCACGTAAGAGAATTTAGCCAGCCAATTTATGATCAAGAAGAATGCAGAAAGTGAGTTTTAGAATCATCTGTATGTATAGTATATAAATCTATTACTTTCCTTTATGTTTAAAATTGTAATATTTGTTGAAATATCTGTACATATTTTGTATGACTCATACTTTTCAACTATGTATTCATGTAGCAGATTCTGTTACATAATGTCATGCTTGCCTTTTTCAGATGGATTTCAGAACATCATTTGCTTAGCACTGCAGTGTGGGATATTGTACCTGTTTCATGTTGGTTAAATCGCACAGCAATGGCTGCTGATTATGGTTCTTTCATCCGTAACATATGTCGATTGGAAAAGATCCGATTTAAGAAAGAGTTGAAGTCTTCAAGGCGTAGAAATAGATTTTTTCATTACTTGAAAGAGTTGGGTACAGTTGCGAGTATTGATACCTGTCATGCTATAAGCTTATTATTTAAAACAGAGTGTGATTGAGATTTAGGTTTTTTTATGTAAATGAGGAGCAGTGCAATTCAAGAGAAAATATTTTCTAAACCACTTGACAATAGTGAAAACAAATCAATCCTACTGGTGTTTGCAAACTTTTAGAAGTAATATAGTGGAAAATGGTGCTTAATTATTTGAAGTAAGGAACATTTAATACATTTTACTTGAACGTTTATTTATTATATAATATAAATGTATGAAAATACTGCATCCCTTTTTAGGAAATGCTCATATTCTTTCCAAGACTTCACTTGTGTTTTTCTGTCAAATTCTTGGGTATTGTCACAAGAGCTGTTATAGACAAAAAAAAACTATGCCCACATGTAGTGTCTTTGAACTTGAAGTCTGGTAGATGTGTCCCATCCACATTCACATGCATTGATAATATTATCCATGTATGGGTGAGCATCATCATGTACTAGTGGCCCAGTCTCATACGAGGCAAGTTTTTATGCATATTACTGTACAATTTTTAAAAAAATTATGAAGACTTTATATATATGTAGAAGAAGGTTGTAAACCTTGTTCCACTATACTTTACCTTCGAGAAGCTAAACATCAGAAACATTACTCAGTCTCTAACAAAAATTGATATACTACCAGTGTAACTAAATTCTTCAATTCTATTTACTGTGGCAATCATTACAGTATTTACAGTTCAATGAATTCAGGGTTTATATTCCAACAGACTATTGTCATTTTAGTTTTGAATTCTGTTATGTTATTTCTATTAATTGATTTTTTTCTAGTTACTCATCCATTTCACAGAAAACAATTGTGTGAGAGAAAATTAGTGAAGAAAGCCAATTAAAATTAGAGTTACTGCAAAAGTGAATGGATAAACTGGATTAATTAAATCTGGCATTTTATTTTGTGTTAAGCACAACATAATGTTTCTTTCTATTTGTGGTTCATATTTATTGAGTTACTGTGATGATTTTTCTGTCATTTTTATTATACAAATTGATTTGCACTAATATATTGTACACTAATATCTTAGTAGTATTGAAATGCCATGTTATATTATACTTTAAATGTATTTCATGAAAGACTTGAAGACTTCTTTTAATTATTGTGAAGTATCCCTTCAAAAGAAAAGATTTAATAAGAATGTAGTTTGATTAATCAATGCTTTGTAAATTAAATAATCTGTATATTTTTACTGTGTGGAATTATGCTTTTGTGTATGTATTGTTTTAAATATTGTACAGTTTCACGCTAAGACAATTATTCATTACACAAACAAGTGAAGGGCAATGATTTTCGTGCTTGTATGAATACTATGCTCTGAACAGAATTTTAATATTCAAAATTCCCAATGCACCATTCTTGTAAAGGTTTTATACTTTGTAATTTTTTGTTAATAATGTAAATACATTAATGCTTCATTGTATTGCTTATGAAGCAGTAAAAATTATTTATTTCAGACATTTAAAGTATTACTAAACACTACAAAATTTTGGTAATTGAACTATGTTTATAGCTTCTATTTATCTTGTGAAAATTGGATGAGTCACTATTGTGACATATATTGTATGTAATATAAAAGAAAAATATTTTTAATGTTATTAAAAAGTTGATAAGACCCCAGCTTATGTAATAATTATTCAAAGAGAGAATATTTGCTATTGAAGCGCAGCCAAAAGCCGTTACACTAAGTTTCGGAATGGAAAAATCTGGCTGGCTTGGTGGTTAGGGCAACAGCCTGGTAAGGGGAAAGTCTGGTTGAGATTTTTCCAATTTGATCTTCTACAAATAATTATTATTTGACATAAACACAAACTTAAAAGTTTTCTAATTTAACAACTATAAGGGAGCAAGCAATTTGTATAAATAAGAAGTTATAGTATTGAAATTAGTTTTGTCATCAGTTTAAACAATTAATATTTTTAAGAAATTATGATAAAAATTACTTAAAATGTTGTGTTTTTGGGCTTGGTATGTAAATTCCCTTCTCCACCTTGACTTGACCTTAGCTTCTTCCTTCATAACTCTATATCATCTTTCTCCCTTGAGGGTGTCTGGCAATTTTCTACCAGAATCTTGAATTCCATCTATGGTGTAGTGCGGATAACAATTAAACTGTAAAATGTTGCCAATCTTAAATTGAGTGATTAAATTATACATCAATATTTTGAAAACCTTAAATGTACTGTTGTAAGAGGTTCAAAATCCAATTTCAACACTTTTTTAATTCTCTTTTGATGAATAACAATCTGATTTTTATTTCTAACTGCTGGAATCTACAGTGACAAGCTGCCATAGAGAAATTGATGACATACTCAGCTTATTATCTGCCAATTGCTGAATTAGAATGGGTGGAATTTTAACAAGAGATTATATGTACATGATACTTGGAATTTAGAGCCAATCCCTTCTGTGTTTTAATTGTTATAAGTCAACATAATTCCCTTTTTAGTGATTCTGATGTAACTACTCTGTTCTTAAATTAGAATTGTTAGTACTTATGGTCTATTCTAGTTCTAAGACTAATTTTATATATATCAGCAAAACCAAAAATTTAATGGAATCAATAAAACTTATAAAAAAAGAGATTTCTGTGTGAAATGAATATGGTAACATTGAACCATGACATGTGAAAAAATGTAAGAAACCTTGATAAATAATAATGTTTTTTGTTCATCAAGGGACTATGGGGCGAATCTCAATTTGGGTTCACATTAATGAGGGATGGCTTTTTAAAACAATTATTTTTACAAAATGGCTGAGGAGAATGGTTGGGTCATTCCATGTCAAATCGCCGATAAACAACCTATGGCTCCCATTCGACCCTCTCCAAATATGAAATTTTGTAAGGAAGTAAACTCAGAACCCAATTGATTAAAGTGGAAAATATTAGAGGTCATTGTACACCAGTTCAGAAGTTACAAGCCCATTTTTAATGTTATGTTAACGCGCCTCTGGAAAGGCCAACTTTGATCCCTTGCCAAATCAGTTTTAGAGGCCAGATAAGTGTGAAACTCGGCTTATTGATAGAACTTATAGCCCAGGATGTAGTGATGCGATCAAAATAGCAATGCGGCTGGCCGTTCTCATATCTGTTCAAGCCAAACTAGCAGAAAAAGATCTATATGCCACCATATTTTTGGATACCAAGAGAGAAAGCACCATACTAAGACGTGCAGAAACAGAAAAACTATTATATGTCTTGAGATATTCCTCATGAAAGTTGCCCTGAAAGATTTTACATGTAAAAGTAGCCAAATTTCAGGCTAAAATATCACAAAATACGTCACTCCGATTTTTTTAAGGTACCATTATGTACATAAACGTATTTTTTTTGTTGGGATCTGGCGGTAACAGCTATAGGCCTCTGAAGCTACCTACGTTGCTGCGGTATCTGGCCACTAGAACTGATTTGACACGAGATCAAAGGTGGTCTCTTTGGCGTCTTGCGCATTTCACACTTCAGACAGTAATGTTGAGCTATAATGTAGGAAAGCACTAAGTTTTTTGGCGGGAGGGATCACGCCAGGTGGCGGGTAGTTTAAAGTCTTGGAAATGAAACCAGAAAGTCGCACTCATAAAATACTATTATTATAAAGGTTCTTAAAAAAACGAAACAATTCTTCCTAAATTAATTAATGAGCTGTAGCAACCGCCACTGAATGGACGTTACATTTTTCTTTACTCCTGTGAAAGACAAAATGTTGTGCAATAACTACTTTGGAAAAATTCAAAGCAAATAAACACTAATCGACCCATGAATAAGAAATATTTCAATTTAGAAGGTGAACCTCGACAAGCTGCATATCAAAAAGTGAAAAATGAAAGGCATCTTGAAAATGTGGCTTTTAATGCTTTTGTAAATAAATGTATTACAGTTGTTACAAAATAGCAGGAAAAAGAGTATATGTGTAGCATGCGATTTCCATTTCGTTGAGTGACTATGGCGAAATTGTTAATTTTGGTGGTTTTGTGGAACCGTGCTGACCAGAAACGCCAGGAATGAAAAACTCGTTTGACTCAGGAACGCTGGAGGAGGGCATTGGTTGGGCAGTTGAAGGGAAGGAGAGCTAATGGCCAGTCTGGGGAGTGGAGCTTAGAGTGAGTTTGCTGAGAGAGATATCTCCCTAACAATTACTGTTGGCTTTAAAGGACATATGTAGTCGGCAAGAGCAAATTTGTTGGGGCTAGAGTGAATGACTAACGTCTGCCAGTTCCGTGTCTAGACATTCAGCTTCTGGCACTCAAGAGTTCCTCGAGCCATCACCTTGAACGTCGCCAGGGTAAGCTACAGTTGTACAGTGGTACCACCGTTAACGGACATTCCCGAATAGCGGACGAGTCCCAATCATTTTATATAGGACAATCCATTTATTCCCTTTGAAAAGATTTTAATTATTTTACCAAACACTTCAAAATTATTCTAACAAGAAAGCTAAAATATACGTTCTCATGCGTGTCCTTCCGGACAAGACCTTTCGTTTCTAGACCCCGACACTGCAGTTGTTATTGGAAAAGCTAAGAAGCCTAGTAGCTTCAAGAACAATGATATACGAAAACTTAGTGTTTCGTGGAAGTCAAATAGGAAATCGTGGATGACCACTGAGACAAAGAGCACTTGGTTGGTGGAGTTAGACGACAATAAAACCCAAAGAGAAAAATTATTCTGTTCATAGACAATGCTACTTCCCATCCTGATGATTTAAAGCTCAAATTTGTTAATTAATTTCTTTGCCTCCACTTCGATGCTACAGCCACTTGATCAGTAAATTATCTGCAACTTCTGAAACATTTGGTTTCACAGATTAGCTCCTCCAAATAGGGTTTGCAAAATCGGTATCTGTTTTGATGCCATTTTCCTGGAATATGTCAGTCCTTAAAAAGGGAGAAATTGGGTGCGTTCTAAAATGTTATAAGAAGGCGGGATTTTTGAGTACAAGCAAAGTGGAAACTGATAGAACATTTACTGAAAAAAGGGGAAAAGACCTTGCAGATCTCGCAGCCAATTTTTATTCAAGTGTCTGCGTTGAAGAGTATTTATCCATTGAGGAAGAAAATCTGTATATATTCAATTTCATTTACGCGGTCATCACTGAAGCACTGGCCCTTTTTGAGGAAGCCAGTGGGAGACTGTAAACTCAAAAATTATTCAGAAGCACCGAAATACAGCCAACATTTAAAACAACTGTTTCTGAACAATGAAGATTCCGAGGATTTTTTTTCTCCATGGCTCTACAGCCCATTGAGGACCTGGGCCAACCGAGTCGACTGCGGACTGTCATCTTGCATGACACATTCCGAATTTTGGAGTGACACGTGGTCAGCGTATCAACCCTCCAACAGTCTTAATCCCGGTTTTCTCGACCATGACGACACAAATATCCAAGCCCATGCCACTATTCGATCCCGGGACCTCTGGGTTGCGAAGCAGCAACGCTAGCCACTACACCACAGGAGGTCGGCTCCGAGGAATTAGTAAAGCTAAATACTATAAAGATTCAGGTCTGCTACGTAAAAAAAGGAAATTAAACTTTGTTTACAAATGTTTTCAAGTACAATAGTAATTAAAATAATTTTTCTCCTATAAATTGTATTTTGAGGTTATTTAATGTAAGATAAAAAGGTTAACAATCAATTAAATGGTATAGTAATAAATATTGTATAAGATTAGACGACTCTACCAACGAGCATCACGACCATTATTTTTGACGACCTTAGCTCCAATATCGAGATGCTCGGCGATCACTCGAAAATGAGATAATGGCCACCAAAAGACGCTGTTGAGTGAGCTGTACCATAAGGTTGATGAAGACCCGTGGGGAATGCCATACAGGATTGTGATGATGTAATTGAAATATTTTCAGTCTCCAACGTGCCCCCAAACTTTGCGCCGTACGTTGTTTCCACAACAGAGACCCACTCGAACTAATATATCAGTTTTTAAAGAGAAACGGAGAATAGTAAAGACTTGAATTCATATAGAGCACTGTACCGCCTTCTGGGAAGCAAAAATTTAAGCAGGAAACTGAAAGTTACACTCTATAAAACAATGATCAAACCAGTACTTATGTATGGGAGTGAGGCCGTAGAGAGGAGATTAAACGTGTGGGAAAGGAAAGTATTGAGAAAGATATATGGGCCGGTGAAGGAAGGAAATTTATGGAGGATCAGAACAAATAAAGAAATACGATTATTGTATAAAGAACCGGATTTGGTGGCTTCAGTCAAAATGAGAAGATTCGGATGGTTAGGACACGTACAACGAATGAGGAATGAAAGACTACCAAAAAAGGCACTAACAGGGTACCCCGGGGGCAGGAGATGGAGAGGAAGGCCCCGGAGGAGATGGCTGGAAGATGTGGAGGAAGACTTAAGGGCTGTCGGAGTCAGGAGGTGGCGTAGACGGGCTGAGGACCGGGACAACTGGAAACATAATTTTGGAGGCCAAGGTCCTTAATGGACCGTAGAGCCATGGAGTTAATTAGTTAGTTAGTTGTTTCCACAACAGGAACAGACCACTCCGATTAGAGTTTTATCAAATGTGGAGATTCTTGAATTCAACCGAGAGGAACTGGAAAGGGCTGTCAAGCGCATAAGAATAAAAGGTGTTTGTCCCTGGCGGAATGCTATGAAAGCGAAATCAGACGTTTTCATTGACTTGTTCAATTCTTGTTTGAAAGGGGTTGAATTTCCTGTGCTTGGAAATCACAACGGCTGATATTACTGCCAAAGCCAAATAAACCACCTGGACTTCCGTCATCATACTGTCCTCTCTGTATGATTCATATGTTGCGAAAAGTGTTGGAGTAGTTGGTATATAATAGACTGTTGAAGGCAGTAGTAGATAAGAATGGTTTTTTCTGACAGCCAGTATTGATTCAGGTAAAAAGAGGCCCTAAAAATACTTCGCCATAGTCACCCTGGGCAACAGAAACGCTTCCATCTCGGCAAGATGGAGTTGTAACCTAGAGGTATTGTGCAGGCTACAGGTGCAATCATACATTAAGAGAACAGTGGCTAATTATCTCTCCCACAGAACTCTTTATCTACGATACGGATGCCAGAGTGGAAAAGTATGTAATCACAAGGGGCATACAACAATGTTTGTACTGGGACCCCTGCTGTGGAACATAATTGCTTGAGATTACACCGAAAAGCAAGATTATTGGCTTCGCAGACGACATGCAATTGTCGTTGCTAAGCACCGGGAATAAATAATTCAGATAGCCAATGAGGCAATTTGTGTGATTGAACGGTGGCTACTGACCATGGGGCTGCAATTGGTGGAAGAAAAAACAGAGGCAGTTCTCGTCACTGGGAGAAAACGTAGAGAATCCATCACCCTTACGGTTGGAAACTGTGAAATTTATTCTAAATCGTCTATCAGATATCTTGGTATAATGATCGATGATAGGATGTCTTTTAAACAACACCTCGATTTAGTAAGCTGGTGGTGCACTGGCGCGAATTATGACAAATGTTGAAAATAACGGCGACTTATATTTGTGAACGTTTTGCGATCGGCGTTCTTGTATGGTGCCTCGATGTGCTGTAGTGCAATGGCAGTGATGTAAAACAGGAGAAAGGTAAGTTTCGGTCACAGGCTCTGTGCACGACGGCATCGGACGATACAGTCTGTGTTGTGGCAGGAATTACATTCTGGCTGATGAGTGTCGAAGACTAAAAAACAAACAGAAGTTTGGGAAGCAACAGAGTGACAACGCCGGTAGGATGAGTCCAATAAGGACCGATGGGCCCATAGGTTAATAAGATCAATTAAATAATGGATTAATCGGAAACACGGAGAAGTGAATTATTATCTCACTAGCTCTTGACCGGTCACGGCTGCTTTAGGGCATACTTCTACAGGTTTGTCATAGATAATTTACTTGTATGCCCTAAATGTGCGGTTAACGAGACGTCAAAACGTGTTTTTCTTAATTGCTCGAGATTTTTAGACGAGGAACGAGCATTAGAGAGCGATATTGGAACCTCAATAACAACAGATAATCTGGTTCCCAATACGATGATATTAATTACTTTCTAACTGGAATAAAGTAAGCACATATGGTTTATTCAATGCCAAGTGTCCTGATTTGAGGAACATTCCAGCGTGACCATTTCCTATTTTGATAAAATTTAGACAGTTTGTACTATGAAGCCTTAGATGAACATATGAAAAATTTCAGTCCAAAATATGCATTTCTGAGCGAGATACGAGCTTTTTCGTAGAAGCCGTCGTTTCAAAGGTGCCACTTTTGAGCTTGAATATTGTGGTAGTTATTAAAGAGTAGACCCTGACATTCGTTTCCAAGATAAATTGTATGCGTAAACTACGAAAATAATATTAAAACAAATTTAATTTCTGGCAGCTATGAGCATACAAAGCTGGCGAAAAAAATAGGGCCATTTTTTTCGTATTTAAAAATGATCCTGCAGAGATAAATAAAATACGTAAGGTATTCATATATTTTAGTTTGCATGTATACATGATTTCTACAAATCAGACAATTTATAGTTTTGTAGACAATATACTTTGGTAAATTTGGTGCAGAAAACCTGGCGCCAAAATGAAAAATGACAAAAATGAGCTTTTTCAGAAGTATAAATCGTTTAGGAGGACACCAGGTATAGTTTTCTAGTTGACACCATTAGAAATATGAAGATTTTATCTAATAGAAAACATATATTTCATTTTGGTGTCTCTACGGATAAGGTCTAAAAGTTTGAGTCAAAGTCTACTGTAGTGCGCTCTTGACAAATATCGTCTCATCGTGTTTTATTGTGTAATAATCGCTCGAATACTGTGCTCTTCAGTGCTATTTCATATTCTTAGGTGTTTGACACACATAAAGATAAAGTAAACGTGTTTTGATCAATCGCCTATTTATTATTAACTCCATTAAATCTCCAAAAGTCAATAATTTTACCTTCCTAGAAGTTTTTTTTTCAGTACTGTAGCATTAAATGATCTATGAATTTCGTAACACTATGAGTAAGAATCAAATAAAAAACACTCAAAATTCCATGTGGGGTTTACGTTTACATAAATGTATATTTTATATAAATTTATTATAATTCAGTTTTTTGACGAAGGATTCCAACCTGGTAGTTCATGATGGTTCGGAAAACCGCAATGAAGCAAGTTACGATACATCTCCTCGAATATATTGTTAATGTGTGGTGTACCCTGAAGTACAGTGACTGTAATAAACTTATCTTTAATTACATTCCTGCTTTATTATTTACGTGAACACGAGCAACGCCGGACAATCCAGCCAGTTCATACTCGTTCACTCTTTGACAAACACCATTCAAAGCTTTCAGTTTTAGACAAAATATTCTTCCGAATAAGCAATGCCGGTGTCTGATGCGCCTCGTACCTGAGCAGAACGAATTACCAAGATACATTAGCACTCTCACTGAAACACTCCGTAACAATATTTAAATAGCACGAAATATTACGGTAGCTCTAGGTGTCTGAGCCGATATGAAACAAACATCAGCAAGCTGGCTGACCAAAGATTATGAGTTATTTTGGGTAACAGGCTACATGAGGGTAATTCTGAAACAGGCAGCTCTCCTTTAATAGCATAGGAAGGGTATTGAAAAAAGGGGGTGTGTGAAAGATAGAGCAAGGCAGCCAAGGGTTGACTAGGTCTTCCAGGCTATAGTTTAAGGATCCTACCCGGTGTTTCACCTAAAAGAGATGCAAGGAAAACCATAAAAAACCAGAATCAGGTAGGTTCTGGATGGTATGAGACTATTCTTTGGCTGAAAATTAACGGAGAGCGTTTTATTTTGGGTTGAGGTCGTAGCAGTCGCGGAAACGACCGATAGGAATATTAAGTGGAAATTATCACAACTCTTGAAGTACTAACACCACCAATTTAAGAAATTTTAAAGTTGTAAAACGTAATGGAAATTTGTTGCCAATTATGTACTTCACGATAATACTCCTGGAAACAGTATGATTCATGGAGAAAGAGAGGTGACGTGATGATGAATCACGCAACGCCACCGTATAACGCGTAAATAACAAGGCGGGGAGAGTAGCCTATAGAAAAGTGTACAAATTCGAACACACTTCGCCACAAGATGATGATCGAAACGTCGCTCTACATTTTGTTAGAAGCCCAAGAATTGTTTATGTAATTAATACACCAAGAAAAACTTCAATATTTACTAACGAAAGAAGGTTTCAGTATTCAAGAATGAAACTGTTTAATAGTCTTCTTTCAGTAATTAGTTTCAATCTGGTTGTAAAGAATGATAAAACTTTGCTCATTATTCGGTCGGAATTTTGGGCTTATAAATTCCCTTGAAAGTATTGTTGCTTTGTCCATCCGTTATTGCATCAAATTGATCACTGTTACTGGACAAGATCTCAAACAAGAAAAAATCGCTACCAAAATCCTTCTTAAGTAAATAAAGGCGCAGTGTTATTTGTGAAGTCAAGTTTTATGCCACAAATAATTTTATCTCATCTTAACGTCATTCCTTTACTTTTATGTTTTATGTATGGTCTATTTTCTTTTAAGAGCAATTTATAATATTTTTGCATAATGCTTCATTTTTCATTAAAGTATTTTTTGTTTGTGTAAATAGTGGTAACGTAGATTCGCCCAATTTCCTCAGTAGAGAATTACTGGAATAAATATATATCTAAAACTATTTAATTGCTCTCTACAATTAAGTCAATATCCCACAAGCTTCTGACGATTATCCACATTTATTTACTTCTTTAGCGGTATTTTCTTGCCATGATTAATTATTTATTGTGTTTCACTTGGTCGTCTGTACTATCACACTTTAAAATCTTCAAATTTTCTCGTCGGAGTTCCGAACAGCTCAGTGGAAAAGCGTAGTGGAAATATAAAAATTTAATTCCAAGCAATTGGAGCGTCATTGTATTTATTTTGTTTTTACTTATCTTCTCCTGCCTATTGTGGGTTGACATACGAGTCGCGATAATTCTCCGTTCATGGTGCATTAATAATGACTGTTTATAAAATGTTTCTAATATTGAAAAATTTAATTATCATTTGTCTATCCACATCAGCAATTGGCATTCATATTAAATTCGTCTGACTCTGCAACGAAAAATAGATCCCTGCTGGTTACAGAGAAATACTATTTTTATCTCGACAGAAATATACTTACAGTTCGTCGTTATAAAGCGTGCAGTTGTAGGTTTATAACAGAAGTCTCTTGCAACTCAGTTTATGGTGGTAATAAAAGTTGCAGATATTGATCTGATGATTCATAATTTGCCTAAAGTTAGGAATTCGGTATTAATGCGCATGGGCGGCGGTGCTTTCACACAGTATATCTTTCAATGCAGATTATGACAAGGCGTATCAGAAGACAAGAGTTTTTATCTCGTCAAATAATTATCAAAGTTACGACCGCTTAAGTGAAAAACTGCCATGGATTCCAGGAATTTTCTCGCGCTAGCAATAATTTTTGCGAGTATTCCGTATTCAATGTCTGGAAGCGAGAGACCTATCATAGGTGCGGGCGGGTTCCTGTTGATGCTATTAACTCTTGAAACGTTATTGGCACGTTATTGTTATTTAATTTTCAGGAATACTGTCCCAAGAGTTGTCACCGCTTGTAACTGGAATCTTCGGCACTCATTCAAGTTACATTGCAGCATCGTATGTAAAATACATCGAAAGCGCTGGTGGTAGAGTTGTGCCGATATGGTAACCATTCAGATCCTTGGCTTTATCGATTCCTCTGTCAAAATAGCAATTTAACATTATTTTTCTTCATAGGATAAACAAACCCGAGACATACTACAGAGACATCATCGGAAAAATCAATGGGTAAGTTATTATGTATGTTGGTTAGACAAACCTTTCATTTTTCTGAAAACTGGTGGCACACACCGCTTTAGCTTTTGATATTTAATGTCACTATAGGCTTACAAATGATGCTAAATAAATGAATTTATTATTTTATTTGTTGAAATCTAACACTGTTTAGAATTAATTTAAATTTATTCATTTATGTCACGAGTATTCCAGCGAACGTTTTGCTTGGAAAATGTATCTTCGAAATACCAGAAATATAATTTTCTGGTGCAGGACGGAGACGATAAAAGTGAGAATTGCATCAGTACATAAAAATATCCGACAGGCGAGAGGAAGTTGTGCGAACAAAGTTGACCAGAAAGGAAGTACAGGCGCCTGTTTAGGACATATATAGAAGCACGGCACACTCGAAATTGCAGCGTTTGCCATAATTGTGGATTAAAGTCTGCACCACGAAAATGTAATATCAAGTTCAACCCAATACACTTCGTCCAGTGGGGTCTCTACCTCCCTCACCACACGTTAATCCAGTTAGCCGCGGTTATATGATTATGTTACTGGACACAATGTTTGCCAAAGTAGCCGGATACTACATTTTTGTGGTGCGTGTTATAATTCGCGTTTCGCAGAAGCTCGTTAGTTTAGTTGTATTCGTGATTTAAATTGATATATTATTACTTGGAAAACAATATTTTAGTTCTCTGATAGCAGAAAAAAATTATGCTTATGGTAAATTTTGAAGCTTATGAAATATAACATTAAACACAAGTTTGTTGTATCAGACACCAAAATGCAAATTGGAAATCTTCATGCTCAAGATAGAAAAATGAAAATACATAATAGGATTTTTAAAAGAAATATCTGGGAACCTAAATTATTTTCGTACATAGTATCAGAAACTAATAAATTTATTGTTTGAATTTCTATACTGCTTTGTAGCTACATATTTTTTATCCTACAGCTTTTTCTATTTACAGGTTGTTATTCCCTGGTGGAGCTTCACTCTTCACAGAACCTAACGGATATGCAGCTGCTGGAGCTATTCTGTATCAATTGGCAATTGAACTAAATGAAAATGGCGATTATTTTCCTGTATGGGGTACATGTTTAGGCTTTGAACTGATAACATTCTTGGCAGCTGGCCAGAGAGAACTTCGAAGCTCTTGTTCAGCGACAAATATAAAATTGCCTGTGGAGTTTGTAAGTGGTAAGGAATTAAGAATATTAATCTTAAGCTTCACTGTAATGCAGTTGAAGATTTATGTGATAAAAGTGTAAAAATATTTCAAGAATCTCAAAATACATGTAATAAGCATTTATCATGATGTCCAAAAATTCTTGGACAATAGGAGAAAGAGAAAGGAGAGACTTTTAACTATTGAAGCCTGGTGCTATAGGACAATTATGAAAATCAGCTGTAGAGACATAGTTATGAACAAGAAAGTATTCAAAAAATAATAGAAAAAAATGTTTCATGAAACATCTAAAAAGAATATGAACCCAGTTAATAGGCCATATACTTTTCCCAAAAGGACTGTTGAAGAAGATACTTGTGGGAGCAGTAGATGAATAAGAAGAGGAAGACCCAAACTGGAGTAAACAAACAGATGCTAGAAGACATAAATTGTGATTTATACTATAAGCTGAAAAGGAAGGCTGAGAGCCGAGAAGATGTGGAGAGAACTTTGAGAACTTTCTTTCCATCATATCCTACAGTCCAGACAAATCCAGGACTCAAAATCCTCTAGCTTCCTTCAATGTAAAAATTAACATCTGGGAAACTAATAACAGTAGATATGACTTTAATTTAATAGACAAACTTTACAAAATAGAGTGAACTAATAAACAACTTTAGATATGCTGACGTTTCAATGCTAGCATTGCATGTTACTTAAATGACTTATAAAGTAAACTGAAAAAATTCTTTGGTATTATATATTTGTTTTCCTCCTGTTTCAAATTTTGTCAGTTTACTTTAAGAGATATTTGACTAAGATGCAAATGCAGCATTGAAAAATCGGCATATTGTTAATTAGTTCACTCTATTTTGTAATGTTTGTCTGTTAAAATAAGGTCATATTTATTATTATTTAGTTCTGTCTTATTCATCTTCTTGTATGAGTTCTATTTTTTAGTGTGAATACTGTTTCCATTTCTCTTCCATTACTTTTCCATTGTTGCAACTTATCCCTGAGAGAGTGTTTATGGCTGTGTTGAGGGTCAATTTTTGCTGTCTAATTGTGAGTCATAATTTGAATCACCACTGAGCAATTAGCTGTCATCATTCAGACACACTGTTTTTATACTTCCCTGCAAGTCAGTTCTTACTATCCAATTTATAATAATTTGTACTCATTTTATTTTTCCATATACAATGTATACAAGAAACATATTGATATTTCTAACAAAATGTATAGTGTCAATATTATTTCCCATTCAGGAACAGCCCTTAAAGAATATTCTGCCAACTTGTAAATCATGTGATAAATTGAATGGAAAAGAAGTGATAAACAACTGTCTCAGCATTGCACCATATCAAAATAATGAATGGTTTCAGAAAATTACATTGTAATGAGAGGTGCTGAAAAATAACATTTTACTTTTATAAGTAAACTAAGGCTTTCTGGTGTAGTTCATGCAGAAATAGTTCTTGGGTTTCCACTCTTGTACAGGTGCGATTAAAACACGACGTTTTGACGGCCACGAGCTCTGTCGTCATCTTCAGGATGAGTGAATTTGCTTTATGTTTTAGAATGTTTGGCAAGGAATAGAAGTTCAAGTTTCTCATTATGATTTAATTTTGAGAGCTCTATACAATAAATTTATCTGTCATAACTATACACAGGGAAAATTGAAGTTTTCATAATATATTTGATCTTTTTGATAACAAAATTAATTTAAATAATGTGATTAATATGAATGGGCTCACTAAACACTTAAAGAATAATCTAATCTCTTTAATCACTACTGCACAAGTACATGTGTAGTATTTTTCACAAAAAAACAAGGTGAAATATAATTAGTAATTTAATAGCACAGGTTAATTCATATTAATAATAATAGACTTTCACTGAATTATTATAGATTTCAGGAACAGCACTCTTTATGAAAATACATCAGATGAAATCATTGAAATACTACAGACTGAGAATGTAACAGCTCATTTTCATCAATTTTGTGTCACAAAACAGGTATTTTAAATGCAGTGTTTATTGATTGCATAGCTACTTATGAAATTTCTTTTTAACAGAATTCCTATCTGGTGTTTCATCCATTTTATAATTAGGATAATACTAGCCTGTGTCTATTTTTTCTAATTTAGCAGAAATTCTTGTGTGTTTAAAGGCAGAGGTTAGTGTTTATTCTAGGTTTATGATGAAGCCTATGGTGAGTTGTATGAGAACCTACATAACATTGAAAGCCAAAGTTTTAAGTGTAGGAGGATTTTCCCATTGCTAGAAGCCTCTTAGTATTACATATTGGTGCAAAATATGAAAAATAAATTCAATTTTATATATTGCTTTTTAGATTAAGAACTAAAAATCTTTCTTAACAATTTTAGTTGAATGCAATTTAGAGTTACAAGTAAATGTAAGTAATTTAACAGGATTAAGGGATTAGGATTATAATTTCCCAGGATTTCATACAAAGAACTGATCATTCTAAGGAAACAAACATTATTGTAATATAATATCTGAGGTTGTAATTTGCATTCATAGATATTTGAAAGTTGATAACATTTGGATTTGAAATTTAGAATTCAAATTTTAAATTGAATATAAAATTCATTACTTTTAATTCTGACTTTTAATTCTGGGGTAATCTTGTTTTGCGGTTTTCATTTTATGCCTGTTGAGAATTTGGAGTATTGATTTTCCACCAGTTTTATGAATTATTCTTACTACTAATAAGATTATTTCAAAACAGACAGCTTATAATTTCTAAAATGAAAGCCCTATTATGGTCCTCAAATAAGATGATAATTCAGTATTATCAGTCAAATATTATTCAGGAGCTTGACAAGACCATAATTATTTATTACTTGAACATTATACTGACCTGGTGTAAAAGAGTTGGTTGGTAAAATAATTATAAATAAAGTACAAATAATACATTTAAACTCCACTCAAGCCAAGTCAAATACACTTCAAAATACTGTGCCGCTAGAGCCAAGATGGTTCTTTTGGTTTAAATGGTCCAGTTGTTTGGTTTATCTTGATAGCTTATAATTTATTAGAATGCCATTACAATCACAATACTTAACACTTTTGAAGTTAATGACATTTTGTAAAGTACATTGTTCTGTAAATGTATACTCTTTTTCAAATGGGAACCAATCTGGTGTTCAGCAACTGAGAACAAAGAAATTGGCAAATAATGCCACATCAAGTGACTTCCCCCTCATTAAATAAATAAAGAATGTTAGACAATGCCATAAGAATTTGTTTAGTTGGCATAAGGAACAGTTTTAAGAACAAATCAGTTCCCATTTAAAAAAGGTTATAGGTCCCTATTTTCATTTTATATTAAATATGATTAAATCATCTGTGCAGTTTTATCTATTTTCAGACTATTTCATAAAGATATACTGCATAAAGTACGAGGCCTTTCCCGGTGAATGGCATGTATAAATTCCTCTCGGGTTTCCAATCGGGTCAAAGATTTTAACAGTGACGTTTCGATGGCTTGCTATTTAGGTTGTGATCTGTAAATATATTGCCAATTTCGGATTACATAACAAAATAAAAAAGATTAAAATATTATTATAAAATAAATTAATGTACATGAATAACATATTCAAAGTAAGAATTAAAGACCTGTATAACTGATAATTACAAAAATATTGAAAGAATTTTAAACTTAAACTATAGATGTTTCGACCATCAATTGTGTTTCTTGTCAGTATTTAAATAGATTTTAATTTTATTAATGAAATCTCAATTCTTATATCACATTTTACAGAATTTGACTGCATTTGGATTGAAAGACAGTTGGCATGTTTTATCTGTAAATCATGATGTAAATGGACAGGAATTCATATCAAGTATTGAATCATATAAATATCCATTTTATGCTACAATGTTCCACCCAGAAAAAAATGGTTTTGAATGGAAAAGAACAAAAGATATCCCACATACTGCTCATGCAATTTCTGTTATGCAGTATTACTCCAACTTTTTTGTGAATGAATGTAAGTTAATAAATTAAGCTTTGTTGACTTATTAGGATATAATTGGTAAATTTAATATTCTGCTTCTCTGTTATTGTTTGATGACATATTAATTAGACATTTAATAGGAGGAAAATTTATTAACCTTTTCAGTAACAATAAAGTATACTCCAAGAAATGAGGATATTAATATAGCTCTAGAATTAATATTATTCAATATTACCTTTAAGCACAACAGTTGAAAAGAGAGAAAGGTTGTGGTTTATTTGAAATTTTGCAATGCTAACAAAAGATAATAAATAATTTTATATGCAAAATGTAAAATATCTTTGTTATACATGGTCTAATAAGATAAAAAATACTAAATTTGCACCAAAAAATGGAGGCATTTATTTTAACTCTAAATTTAGTCAGTTCATTGGCTACTCTTTATAATATTAAAGCCCAAATCATTCACAATTTTGTTTCCACTTGCTTCAGGCAAGACAGTGTTCCTTGAATTTTTAAAACAAAAATTACTTTACCAGTCAAATATAAAAAATCTTGTTCTATTTCCCCAAGTGGATAGGAGGAATTTCAAAAAAATTACTACAATTGACTATTAAAGTTTATACATTTTGAAAAAATATTAATATTCTTTAAGAGAAGAACAAATATCTAGATCACAGCTGTGTCTGAACTTGCGGGTCTTATATACCCAAATTGCAACGTTTTCAAAAATATTAAACAAAAGAATTATAACTATTTTGTCTAAATTATACATATAATAATATGAAAATATCTCTTTTCAAAATAGAAAAAATAAAATATTCTACTTTCAATAGTGTAGATATATTTTTGTAACTTTATTTCCTTACATTCAATGTGACATATATCAATGTTGATTGTTTACAGCCCGTAAAAACAGTCACAAGTTTCCAACAACAGAAGAGGAAGATGCAGCACTAATTTACAATTTTACACCCACATTCACGGGAGACCATTTAAGCTTTGAACAATGTTACTTTTTTGATGAAGCTTACTATGATAACCGTTCATATTTTTCAACTGTTTACAATTTTGTTACCAATCTTTTGTGATTTATGAAAGACTTCTATTGTGCCTTTCATGTATGAAAACTAATATACTTTTTTAACTATGAAACAATTAAGTAAAGAATATCAAAGAAACTGTTGTAAAATTTTATCCTTAAAAGGTAATAAAATAAAAGTTGTTGGGTCAGGGGGGCTAAACAGAATATTTGGAGGAGTGGTTAAAAATGTAATAAATAAATAAACTAACAAAAGTGACTTAATTTCCTTCAGATTATGTATAGGTAAGTATGGAATGAAATCTCTTACTTTCCATTTCTTCCAGATTCTGTCACTGTGGAATTAAATAATTAACATTTCTTTTTAAATTGTCTCAGAACCCATTTGAACACTCAGAGTAAGTATTCCTATATTAAATTAAACATTCTCGAGTTACCAACTAATACACATTAGTTCTATGATATAGGTAAACCTTGTCAATCAAAGAAGCTATTAGAAATGTATATAGACAACTATAAAAATTGTACCCCCTTTGGTGTGATGAATTGACAGAATGTCGCCATAAACAGGAAGGAATGGCAGGAGATTCTGAAGAAGGCCAAGCCCCACACTGGGTTGTTGAGTCAATGATGATGATAATTTGGAAACACAGTGACAGCATGGTGAAAGTACTTATACCAGACATAATGTATAGTTTGCCTCTTCGATGAGACGTGCGAACGGAGGCTAGTAATAGTTAGAAATAGTTATAATATAGTTTTAATGTTATTTAATAATTATTATTCCTGTGTGCACCCATTGGCAATCCACCCCTCGTGAAGTAATGCCTAACGGCGGTTCCGCGGGGAGGTACTTTGTAAATGGAGGTGGTTTTTAGTGGGTAAAATCCCACACACCATGTAACTCGAAGAAAAAAAACATACCATGAGTGGCAGTATCTTCCCAAAAAGATTACCGTCAACATAACTACATATCTGATGACATCAGAGGAATTACACATTATGATACGCTCCCAGGAAATATTAAACAAAGGTATTTATGCTATACATCACTGAATAAGCTACTACAGCCCTTTTTGAAAAGCAGCTGATTTGACCTTTCAATGAAATTATTGTGGCATGGTCACACAATATTGTACACTCATCTGAAGTAAGGGTTTGTTGATGGCAAAGTGAGATGATATGACAATGTTCATATATTTCGCTGCTCTCATTTGATGAACTCCAGAATGACTACCATGTGGGCTAAAGGTCTGTGTTTAGGAATTTCATATCAATTTATTAAAAAAATACCTGTATTAATGTTACAAGAATGGAAACCAACATAGGCTAACACTTAATATTTATGTTTGAATTGAGTTGAAAGAAAGCTATGGCCTTTGCTGACTATGTAAGGAAATTGAAGAAATGTAATATTTACAAACTTCCTAAATTGAAAATGAATTGAAATATATAGCAGGATAAATGGTTAAAATTTTAAATTGTCAGATGGGAATTGTAAGATGTAAAGAAACTGTGGTATAATATATTAGTTATCTGGAAATTCAGAAGAAAGTTTTGGATTATTTTGTTTTCTTAAGTTAACAAATTAGAATAATGGATGTCAAATAATTTAAATTATGGTACATTACAATGCTCAACAATACATTTTATATCAATATGAGTATTGTTTTTTATTCATAGATCCTGTAGGCTTTCTTGGAAGTGGCCAGAACTATCCTTCCCAACTGATTCAAACATCTTGTGGTTCAGGCTCTCTCTACTTTCCCGACATGGGATCGTAGAATTTATTTTGGTTATTCACCAAGTTGAGAATACACATGTGGGGAACCGATTATGAATACTGTTCCAAAATATGCATATGTTAAAAATGGTGTGACAGCAATTACTATGGCTTCGAGGAACGAGATAGGATGATTCAATGTTTGTTATAATTAAATAATTAATGAAACTAATGAAGAAACTCAAGAAATGAATTAAAACAAAGAGATGGGAATTAGAAAAAACTGGTGCTTCAAAGTGTCAAAGAATAGATATAATGGATATAGGGAAAAGAAACGATATGGAAGAGAAATGGGGACACTTGAAGCGGCCGACGAAAAAGTGGGAAGAATAGCTCAGACCAATAGGAAACAGAAAATAATAATAAAGTTATTGATAAAAACGCAAGACAAAAATGGTGAAGAATGAGATAGATCGGAAGTGCAAAGCAGCCAAAGAGGTTTGGCTACAAGAGAAATGCAAAGCGGTTGAAGATTTCGTGGTGAAAGGAAAAACAGACGCAATTTATTGGAAAATAAATTATGCATTCGGAAAGAAGAAAAATACTAGCAAGAATACTAGACGGAAAGCAGATGGTTGGCGAATTCTAGATAAAGAAAAGGCGGAAAGATAGAAGGAATATCTAGAAGAGCTGTACCACGGTGGAAATATAGATCAGTCAGTCATAGAAGAGGAGGAGGCGGGTGATGAAGAGTTTGGGGACAAACTTTTAAGGTCGGAGTTTTACAGGGTGCTGATAGTTCTGAGCTATTGTAAAGCGCCCGGGATTGATAACATTCCAGCGGAGTTGATAAGATCAGCGGGCGAAGAAGAAATATCATGGCTGTTCAGGATAGTTTGCGAAATCTACGAAACAGGAAGAATACCAGTAGATTTTAAGAACAACATAATTATACCTATATACTGGGGCTGATAGATGCACATTAGTTTAGTATCTCATGCGTGCAAAATATTAACAAAAATAGTATATAGGAGGATAGAGCGTGAAATAGAATGCGAGTTAAGAAAAGATCAATTTGGTTTTAGGAAGAATATAGGGACAAGACAAGCAATATTGACTCTGCGTCTAATTTTAGAAGACAAGATCAGGAAAAACAGACCTACGTTCATGGCATTTGTAGATTTAGAAAAAGTGTTTGATTATGTTAGCTGGAACATCAAACTATTAAGTATTTCTGAAATGACAGGATTAAAATATCGAGAAAGAAGAGTTATTCATAACCTCTATAGATGACAGTCAGCAGTAATTATAATTGAAGGGCAAGAAAGGAAAGCAGAAATCAATAAGGAGTAAGACAAGGATGCAGTCTGTTGCCCATGCTGTTTAACTTATAATTTATATAGAACAGTCGACGAGAAAGTTAAATATGAATATGGAAAGGGTATCAAACAGCAAGGGGAAGAAATAAAAACCCTACGGTTTGTTGTGATATTGTAGTGTACCCGACTCCGGGAGGATGTGCTGTGTACATATTACACAAAGGGTGTTCGATTGGGAAGTTAAGGAATTCTGTTAGTTAGGAAGCATAATAACTAGGGATGGTAGACGTATAGCAGATATTAAGAAGAGGATTGTACAGGCAAGGATGGCTTTCTCAAAAAAGAAGAATGTGTATACGTGCAATATAAGTATGAATATTAGGAAATCATCATTAAAAAATGTTCTTATGGAGTGTGGCGCTATATGGGTGCTAAACGTGGACGATAGGAGTTGTAGACAAAAAAAGAATTGAAGGTTTTGAAATATGGTTTATATGTTTTGTAGGAGAAATATGAAAATCACATGGGTGAATAGGATATCTAACCAAGACTTTCTGAAGGGAATAGGGGATGAGAGAACAATTTGGGGGACTTTGACCAAGAGAAGGGACTTGATTTATAGGCACGTTTTGTGGGGTAAGAACAGACGAGGCCAAGAATGGAACCGCTAAGCAGATTAGGACGGATGTGGAATGTGGTAGCAATGTAAAAATGAAAATGCTTGCGCAAGGTAGCTTTGCATGGAGGGTTGTATCATACCAGTCTTAGGACTAATTACCACAACAACAAGAATAAGAGAATAGCGACCATTAAGTAACACACGTTAAGCAATTATTAACATGTCAAAATTATTCAGGGTTTAAAAATAATTTATTACCTTTCCTAATATTTTCTACGTTTGTGTCAAATTTTATTGATCGCTATTTATGAAGAATATTTAATTTTCTATTGTATTTGTGAGCATAAAAAATTGATTTGCTTAATCTTCTCTAGATTTCATCCTACAGAATCATTACCTTAAACCAATAAGTTAATCCACGGCAGAATTGATATTGTGATCTGAGATCGTTAATATTTTGTGATTTCAAAGGCTCTTATCAATATTTTGAGAGCTAATATTAATTAGAATTCTGTTTTTCTTTTGAAATACATACGAAGAAATTTCATTTACATTTCTTTGAAAAATAATAGAATATTGCAAAGTTACCCCATTGTTGGGATTATTTATTAATCCGATCGCGACTCCCGTATTTCAAATGTAGTCAACAATTGATCAAGAATCCGTTTTCTTAAGCAGCGATTCGAGTGTGTAAGCTATTTTAAATGGCACATAATCTATGACTTTGATTAGATACTTTGGTCAGCGATTGGATTTTGACTATCATTATGAAAACAAAAGTGTCTGTGAAATGTTAACTTATTTGTGTTTATTATTTGATAAAATCAAAATAATCTTCTCTATTAGAAGTTAAAAGGTTAGAGGTTACTTATTTCAGTCGAATGTTCTTCTTGTCTGGTACGTCGGGGATATAGTTTAGAATCGTGGGGACTTTCGTTAATTTGCCGACTAGGTTTGTTGTAAAACTTCAAGAAATATGGTCCATATTTTAAATCAACTGAGAGATTGGATGCTGATAAGAGCGGATATCAGTTCAACCTTCAGACTTATGCAGCTGCCCCACTCTAACACGTGACGTTTGACCTTGCTTCTCTCTTCAGTCGTTATTGCCCAGTCTTTCGTGAGCACTGAGGAGCAACATGTCTCAAATTGTGAGGAAAATCATCAGCTCAACGCAGGCATACAAGCCTTTAGGGCCATACAGGTGACTCACCCGTCTTAATGGTAGTATTCCTTTACGCTTTTTTAAAATTAACTTAATAACTTTTAATTTTCTGTCAGTCAAGCAGTCCAAGTGGGGAACACTGTTTACTTATCTGGTGTTTTGGGATGGGATAATAAATCTGGGAAACCCGTATCTGGAGGAGCTGCAGCGGAGGCTCGCCTGGCGTTGGAGCACATGGGCCATATTCTCAAGGCAGCAGGAACTTCTTTCGCGAACGGTAAACCATTTAATTCGTAGCATTTTTCGTTTTTGACCGGTTTTATGCGGCTGGACAAGTCTGTGGCATTTGGTTTCTAGTGTTTCTACGTGATAAAGTAGGTTTAAGTTTATAGAACGGATTCAATTTGCGTAGATCCTCATGAGAAGTCAAAGCCGGATTTAGACTTGATGAATTCCTTAAAAAGTCCAGATATTCTGTGTATGCGACAAATATTATTACAAATAAAATATTTAATTAATCTGACTTCATATTATAAATAGTATACAAAGAATGGCCAAAAGTCCAAAATAAATAATTTAATTTTAATAAGTTTAGTCCCCAACTTTCAGGACCTCCTCAGTTTATTAATTAAAATATCATAAAAGAACAAAATTGAAGAACGTCAGGAGGATTGGGAATTGTTTTTGAGAGGATGGCTTGAATCCGGAGAGACAGGGGTTTTGGTTACAAGGTTTTGGCGTTGTAACTGTCCAGGTAATTATTAAGGAAAATAATTTCTGATATTGGGTTTTTAGGGTTAGCTGCAACGTTGTATGCGTATGATACACATGTTTTGTCTTATGTATAACAGTGGCTCTTCGTTGGCTTCTGCAATGATGTCACAAATCGGGCTCGATCGAAAAGTTTCAGTAGCTAATCTAAGGAACGAATTATGTATAGGATCAAGCAATTTAAGAACACTTGTATTAGAGGAAGAATAAATCATAGCTCCGTAGTCCATCGAGGACGACACTTTTATTCGCTCCCCATTTAATTGCTGCAATCATTTTTATGATATTCATCCGTTTTTGTCATTCTGTTTTGATGTGTTTGGTATGAGCTTTTCATGTGTGTTTTTCGTCGAATATTAGTCCAAGAATTTTGACTGTATGTGAACTCTTAAGATTATTTGCATCATGTTTAAGTTTATAATTATAGTTCTAATGTTTAGTGTTTTTGCTGAAGACGATAAATTCAGATTTTGTCTCAGATAATTCAAATCCGTTATTTGGCGAGACGTTTAGCTTGCGCAGTGTACCTCGGATTAATTTTTGTGTGGTGGAAGGAGTTTCTTCCACTACAAGTTACCGTAATATTATCAGCGTATAGAAAGGTTTTTAGCGGTGCAGGAATGTTTGAGGACAGAGCCTTGAGGAACACCATTTTGGATATGGTGATCTGACGATTGGGAGTAATTGTTAAGTGAACGTGGTCACTAATAACCAAGTTGGTTGATGTGACAATAAACAAACGAAAATATATATAAAATTTCCTGTTGTTGCTGGAAAGTCTATTTAATTAACAGAGGAGGTCCCGAAAGTTGGTGGGAAAAGATTATTTTGGGTTGCTTCAAGGATTAAACTAAAATACAATAGAGTATTATATCATAATGAAATAATAAATTTCAATTTCGAAATTATTTTAATTCTTCACAACTTCATAATGAAAACTCTGGCAAAAAGTTATTTGAAGAGACTTTACATTTTATTTATATTCTTATCATGTACTTATGTGCAGAATTAACTTTATCAAAAATAAACCACTACGTATAGAATAATAATATTTTTTAATTTAAACGTGTTTTTATACAACTACAAGCTTTTTTACGTGACAATATTTTGGTAAATACTACAAAGAAGTTTTTTATTTACTAAAAATTCAATTAAAAATGTACTAGTGAATTTGAAGCAAATGTCTTAGGTTTCAGTTGTGACATTTATAAGGGAAAAATAAAAACTGAACTTTTAAGGTTTTGGGCGGATAGAAAATTGGTAATTTTATTTTTATTGAATAAAATATAAACACTTTGATATTTGTTTTATAATCCGATGGTAAATTTTGATGTTTGATTACTTTGAGGGGACAGTTTTTGATGATTTAGGGGGGGGGGATTGTTGATCCCATACGTTTTCTTACTGCCTTTCAGACTGATGGAATACAATTTATATCGACTAATTGTTCTAATTTCTTTTTTCTGCCCTCTTCTGCCGAGGAAAAGATCTTCCTCCAGGTCAGTTTGTTATAAAACCCTTTCAAACCTATTCTGTGCAAAACTTTTAATTTCCTCAACTACCACATCTTCCCTACTCTACTCAGCCTATTACATCCTTGACGTTCCTCTTCTTCACTCACACACTTCCCTCTAATGACCTTCATGTCTCAAAATGTGGCCTATTAATCTATCCCTTCTCTTGGCCAATGCCCTCCAAATTGTTCTCTCCTCTTTTTCTGCTTTGAACTTCCTTGTTTTTCCATCCACCCATCAAATTTTCCTTATTCTTCTATACCACCACATTTCAAAAGTTTCTATTCTTTTCGTTTCTGAAACTCCTGCCGTCCACGTTTCGCGCCCATATAACGCCACGCTCCATACGAACAATTTTACTAATGATTTCCTAATACGATTTATAATTGTATAAGCCGTAAGTAAATTCCTCTTTCTATCTCTTAAGTAAAACATCTTTTATTGCAGGGATGCATATCCTAGTTATTACTCTATTGATCATAATTACGTCAGTAAATGAATTGACATGGGAGCGCAAGTGTTTTCAAAAATTACCTATAGTTGCTTACAAAAATCAGTTTTAACACACACAAAACTTTATTGACGGTATTTCCTTCCTTCCTTACTTCCAGTCTTTGGCTGTGACTATATTTTTCAGGAGTCTTTGTAATAATTACGTGTTTTGGAGGGTGCTAAATTGTTAAGCTAATCAATTTTTTTAGTATTAAATGACATTAGTATTATTTCCTTCAACAAAATTATTTTTCGTAGCATTTACATGTTGAGTGTTAAAATGTATTATTAATTATTTTAATTGGTGGATTATGCGCAGTTCTCTTATTAATAATTTAAAAACTAGACTTTGATTAAATGACTTATTATATCGTGTTTTTGTATATATAACTAAAGCTTCAAAAATAGCTGATTGTTCAGCTGGTATAATGAGATGCATTAGTGACTTGTAACTCTGGATCTTGGACCTTCAACTTCGCCTTCAGACTTCTCACGTAAGAATCTCGTCTACTTACTATAAACTTGTACTCTTACACGCTTCTATATATTTACATAATCTTTAAATGTTCTTAGAGAATGTCTCATTTTTATGTCCTCTTATGTCTCTCCTTTTTATCTTTTATAGTTCTTATTTCTTTAGCCTGTCGTGTAAAAGCACTGTTTCAACCCCGTTATTCAATAATTTTTGATTTCGTAGTGACCTCCCATAACTTACAGACCTCACGGAATAGTTACCTTCCATTGGATTCTATTGTAATTCACTCTTCCTTCGTCAAACTGCAACATTTATCGAAAGTTTTAATTAAAACTATATTATAATTAACGTCAAAGTTAGAATATAATTAAACATTTGACCAACGTTACAGTCGAGTTACAGAATATATTTTTTGAATCTTAAGTGTTGCAGTTTCGAGCTGCCTGTAGGTCTTTATCAAATATCGCATTTGTTTCGGAATTATTTTTGGTTCCTCTAGTCCGTAATTTTGGTCAAAATTTAATGAAAGTTTTAACATTAAAAAAATTAAGTGAAATGACTGTCGTCAAAAGAGTACTAGTTTAACATTTTTTACATATTTTTTTCAAATTTTCACGTATCAAAATGTAGGGTCTTTTTATAAAATATTATAGATTAAAATTTTATGTGATCAGAGAAGAATATTAAAAATTTTCACTTTATGGGTGCGTGATGGTAAAAAGCGGAAAGGTTCGTTGGGGAAACAAATTCTTTGAAAAATATAACCCACAAGCAATCACTATTTAAAGTATTTAATTTTCTACTAAACAGAAATTAATACTTTTGGTAGTGGACTCTCATATAATAAAATTTTGTATTACAACAATTCACGACATTCGTAAATCTTTCTTCAAAAAATAGTTGATAAATAATTTATTTTACTGTTGATACTATTTGTTTATTTCGTTTCTAAAATAATTGTTTTAATATTTTTTCTTTCAGTTGTCAAAGTGTCAATTCTTTTGGAAAGCATAGAAGACTCTCCTGCTGTGAACGATGTCTATAAGGAATGTAAGTAGTGTCTGAAAATGTTTTCGGTATCTGTGCTTTTCTATAGTCAAAGAGATACAGTTCGGTAACAGCAATTTCAATCTGCTTTTTTAATTAATCTAAGCATTTGAAAAAGCAAAATGATAAATCTATTTTATTTTGCAGTTTTCGTAGAACCTTATCCAGCACGAGCAGCTTATCAAGTAGGAAAACTTCCAAAGGTTTGTAGATAATGTAATCAACAATCTTTGTATTACAAATATCGCAATAAGTCTACGTCGGTTTATTGTTTATTCACTGACTAATGCCTATTATAATTCAATTTAATAAATAAATTCCAAGAAAATAGCGGAAAAACGCATGGTGATAAGCAATACAAGATGGATCTTGTAAGCAGAAACTCTTTAATGATAAAACATTATAAAAAATAAATAAAATGACGTCGTTTCGATCACGCGGTGATTGTAGATACCAGGTATGTGATTATGTTACCGAAATTTGCCCAATGTCCACGTAATTACCTTCAAACCGCATCTAAGGTGTCATTTTAGTTCTTTGACAGCTGAAAAATATTCACTAAAGTACAAAGTTTAATTTGTCAGCGTTTTTAATAGCGTTGAACATGTTTAATTTTAGCGTAGAAACTACGATTTGTGGACAGCATCGATTTTCTGTTATCATTTAAAGAAAACTACTGCAGAATCACATCGAATGATTGTCGCAGCTTAAGGTGAGTATACGTTTGGTAAACCAGTCCTTTGAGTGGTTTAAGAAATTAAAAAGTGGGGCTTTTGGCTTGAGAAACGAAGAACGTGGAAGAACGACGAAAAAGTTTGAAGACTGTGAATTGCAAGCACTATTGGGTGAGGAAGACGCTCAAACCCAACAAGAACTAGCGGATCAATTGAATGTAACACGAGAAGCCGTCTCCATACGCTTGAAAGCCATGGGAAAGGTCCAGAAGTTGGGGAAAAGAGTTCCACATGAATTGATTTAAAGACAGCAAGGTAACCGAAAATCTACTAGCGAAATGCTGTTCCCCAGGTACAAAAATACATTTCTCCATAAAATCGTCACAGGTGTTGAAAAGTGGATTTTATCGAGAATTCCAGGCGATCCATTTACATCGATTGCAAGGAAAAATCGCCATGGATAAAGACAACGCTCTGTTTGGTAGGATCAGAAGGGTGTAATCTATTATGAACGATACAGCCTGGCCAAACCGTTAATACTGAACGCTACCGAAAAAAAATGATCGATTTGAATAAAGCATTGCGCAAAAAAGACTGGAATACCAAGAAATGCAACAAAAAATTATTTTTCTTCATGATAATGCACCTTCACTCACAGAAAAATCGATCAAGGAACATATTGGGGCGTTCACTTGGAAAAAACTCCAGCATGCGGACTACTCACACGATTTGGCTCCGTCTATTTATTTGTATCGATGGAACCTGCACTTGCTCACAGCACTTAACTTCTTATGAAAATGTACTAAAATGCCTCAATGACTGGTTTGGCGTGGAATTCATAAATTTATAGAGAGATGGGAAAAATGTACTGCTAAGGACGGAGAATAAAATATTTTTTATCATTCTTTCACAGTAAACGTGTATTTTGTATACAAAAAAATCCGGTTTTATATTGACAGACCTGATAAAAATTCAGACCCCGTACGTAATCACCGTTAGACAAAGACGCTAATTAGCTACGAAATGTCAGACATTTTAATTATTTTTTTTTCTCATTAAAGATTGTCTGCTTATAAGGTCAAGCTTTCTTTTACTATTTTTAAGATACGTTAATGTCTGTTACAAAATCAAGATAGAGCTTAGATCCAAAATAAAATTTGCAGAACCGAATTTTGAAATTTTAATTAGGTGAAAGCAGCAGTGATTTTCATGAACAATTTAGATGGACGTTTGTAGCGGACCCCTTTTTAAGGATCACCCTCAAGTATCCTGTTACCAAAAAAAAAACATTCTGCCACAAATTGTTAATGTGAGAAAAGTTTGGTTTAAAAAAGGCTTTGTTTCAGTAGAGGTTATTTAGTCCTCCAACATTTGAAGCCAGTCTTACATAGGGTAGGCGAGAAGAATTTTATTCTGCTCCAAACGTTTCCGCAATTGCCCACCAGGATGCGACACGAACACATCATGAGCAAATGCTGAATGTGATCTTATTAAATTTGCGAGATTTGGAAGTGACGTCCGGAATTAATATGTATAAAAAATAAAAGTAGTGAAAGTACTTTTACTGTTCGAATGTACTGTTTTGCTTGGTACTTTTTAAAACGCCGTATTCGCTAATACCCGCTCTTCTCCATTCGGTTTAATTGAATTTAGGCTATTAATTAATTCGTAATTTTTATGCAATATTTTTAGTTACACTGTAGGAAACGTATGTTCCAGTTTATTAAACCGTAGTTTTTATTAATTA
Source organism: Eucriotettix oculatus (assembly GCA_034510155.1). Lineage (NCBI taxonomy): Eukaryota > Metazoa > Arthropoda > Insecta > Orthoptera > Tetrigidae > Eucriotettix > Eucriotettix oculatus. The sequence continues at coordinate 53,254,123 of CM067376.1, read as the reverse complement.
TTTATAATTTAGTTTATGTCGTATCCTATTTCCTCAACAGAGGACTAATGGAATTAATGAAATATATCGCAATATCGTGAAAAATTCAGAATTATAAGTTTCAATCGAATTTAGTTTCTGGCTAACTTGTATGTAGGTATTAGTAGTAATTTAGAATTTAGTTACAATGTAAGCATAATTAATAGTAAAACTTAACTGAAGTTAAGACGTAGCTGAAATTCACACAAAATATTTCTCTTGAATTTGTTCTTTATTTTTTCTTTCAGGGGGCGAAGATAGAAATCGAAGCAATTGCTGTCACGGGTAACGTGGTGACGGAAACATGACTAGACAGAAGCAAACTATAAGACTGAAGAAGCCATTTTGGTGATAGTAAACTATTTTTGTGTAATCTGTCCGATTATAAATAATATATTAATATAAATCAATATTTACAGCATTAAAAATTATTTGTTTTTACTCGTATCAGACGTCAATTGACATAAAAGCCATTTTCCAGTTCTAAAGCTTCATCTAGTTACTACACTGTCAGAAATTTATTGCCATTTGCGGCGAAGACAAGAAGTCCGGAAAAGAAACATTATGGCCCCCTTTCACCATGGCCAAAGCTGAGCCAATGTACCTATGACTATGGTGTACTGGAGAATGGGCCGATATTATTGAAGGTTTGAACCCGCGCGCACACAAACACCTTATGACCATATTATTATGGCAGCCCGAAAGTAAGAGTATTTAGAATCTAGCCTACGCATGAAAAATTAAGATGTTATGGCAACATTTGAAGTTGTGCCGATTAAATTATAATCGAAATAGATCATTTAGAGTAATTTATATGTTCTTGTAAAATATATCAAATGTTTGAGGATTTTAAGTGACACTTATTTGGTTACTATCATACATTTTTTGTCGCGGGGAATTTGACATTGTGGCAAATTTGGACTCATTAACGATACTACAAGAAATATAAAAAAAATTCCACAGACGGGACAAAACGTGCTAGTACCTAGTGAGGAATCGCCTGGAAGTGATTTAGCAAAGGACGTTGAGCCATTATACCAACGGTGGGCAACCCACGGCCCGCGGGCCATATCCGGTCCTCGTGCAAGAATGTCCTGCCCGTCACGAAATTTCTCTGTTGCATATTAATACGACCTGCCGCGTTTCCACGTTTCCAAAGATAAATATCCAAGCCTAATCGATTTTATGTGGGAAATGATTTCCCTTTCGCCAGTACTTATTTTTATTTATTGACATAAATTTGGGAAGCTCCATACGCGTAGCAACAAAATTACATTGCAAATGAAAGGCAATCCCAAATTTCTAAGTTTACAGTTGTAACTATTTTATTATATTATATGTAATATAATTATTATACGTAATACCATCAATGTTTTTTAAAGTAAATAAAGTCAATTGTTTTCGTCTTACCCGTGGCCCACCATACATGTTCTATACACCGCTGCCATATTCCTTCCGTTATAGGGTGAGATTCGACCGAAGGAAAAATATATAGAAGTGGCTCCTTATGACATTATATGTTAAGTTGATATTGGAGTCATGAGATTTTAAAAAATCTATACATCCAACAGTTAGTAAGCATACAGTAAGAGCGATGAGATAATGTTTCGCAACAGCTCAGCAAGACGGAAAGTTAAAGGTTCTATTTTCCTGTTTATATTTATATAAAGTTGAACAGTTAGAGGGGTTCATGAGGAAGAAGTGTTAGTGTTAGGTTTTATTATTTACTGATGAACAACTCAGATGGCTTAAACTAACGGTGCAGAGTAGAATAGCTAAGCCGATGCGAGATCCACTTCAAGGTCAGTCGCGTCACGGCCTGTAATGTCATAGACTTAATTATAAACACCAAGAAAAAGTTTTAATTAAAAAAATGACACATTCATACTTTTTTTTCCTCAGGAGAACTACCAATACAAAATATAATTACAAGAGTACATTGGTGAAGAGAAGAAACTTTACGTGGCCATAATACACTTAAATATTTTATGGAGGTTATTTGAACACAGGTCTGGGAAACAGCCAATAAACACCTGAAAGTATCTGGATTGTAAACATCGCGTCCTGAACTCTCAACAGACCTATCACGAGACATTGTTTTGTGAATAGTCTAAGCTGGCAAAGTGGTGAGTCTATTTGAAGACGCGTTTGTGGTGTTAGGTTTGCTGTTGCCATGACATTTACCTCGGGGTTTCCTTGAAGCGGAGCTATTGGTTCGAAGAATTTGTTTTCAAAAACTTTTTCAAAGGAAGTTGGCAGTTGTTGAGGTCCCAAGGACTTGATCCTATTTGATGGCTTTCGATAAGTAACAACAAGTTAGCACTTTTAGAAAATGTGTGGTCGACGTCTTCTCAGTTGTCAATTACTTTCGCAAACATCGTGCACTTCTCCAGACAATTTAATGTTTGTATTAGTCGTAGAACGACAAATAGCTTTATATAAGTAATTCGGCACACTTCACTAGACAGCGAATTTTTGTGCACCAACTTGTAATAAGTGCAAAATTTAGAATGTCAGTGCATAAATTTTAATGAAACAATAACTGTATGACAATAGAAACAAACAAAAGTATTATTAGAGTCACGACGGTTTCCTCCACCAATCGGTGGAACTTATCAAGCAAACAAACTGGATAAGGTCAACCCAAAGTCCATGTATTTATAAAGCAAATTTATCGAGATGAAGATCTTGCTAAGTAAAATATCACAAGTTTTACTTAAATAATCGCTATCATTTTGAACATTAATGGTGTTACGTTGATTTATTCTTACGTAAATAATTTCATTAAAAAATCTTGAAAAATAATTCGTTTCAACATAAAGGATTTTGGCATTGTCCACGGACAAGAATTCGGTCTTCACTAAACACATGTTTTAAAATTACAACTTGAAATCCTTGATGGTGAAACTAAATATATTTCCAGACTTGTTTCCGATTAAATCAATTTAAGACCATTAATGTGCAGAGTGATTGCGATTCTTTATGTAAAACTTTTGATCTTTGGTTTATAAATACGCGGGGTTTGGGATAATCTTATCCAGTTTTGTTCACTTGATACGGTCCTCCAATAGGTGGAGGAAATGAGTTGAATTATACTTTTGACTCTTTCATTGGCTTTATGACACCAGTCAGGGTAAATTATTTTAAAGCGTGAATGTGAATTACACTCCAGTGGTCATAAGGATCAATGGAAAAATACTTCTCCTGAGTATTTTTATTAAAAAAGAAATTTGAATAGTACTTTGAAAGATTTAAAATCTAATGAAACTGTATGAATAATGTTAATGGGCTATTTAATTATTATTTTATTTGGTATAAGTATTGTGGTCCTTAATTAGTTGACTTAAAATCAGGTGAGAAGTATTCTCTTTCGTAAACTGTGCATTAATTTCATAATAATATTTTGTTTTAGTATCAAAAGTACCTTCAAATCGGGACCTAGGGGAAGTGAAGAATATACTAATACCATCAAATTACAGTCATTTCATATTTGAACTTCTTCGTTGTTTTTCTCGTAAATCATAATTTGTAAATCTGCCTTTCGACCACACATAAACTCGTCAACGGAAAGAGTCGAGCGAGAGTGAGAGCTCTCATTGGACGAGAAGAGGGAGAGGTAGGGTGAATGAAGACCGCAGTCAGGTCCTACCCCCGGAGAATTTTCTGTCAACTCTTGTTGACACACTCGGTTCCTTGAGGAACTCTGTGTAAACAATATCGGATGAGCGGCTGAGCTTCTGCGCCGCGAGGGTAGACCACAAACGCTCACATGTTTGTCTTCAATTAGGCCTAGCTTAGCCAGAACACACAAGCTGGGAAGTACGCAAATGGGTCGGAACAGATTACTGCAAACTGTCGTGTTTCACACGTATTACGTTTACGGAGCTTGACCGAACCATTTCCGTGTGATTGACGTTGTCGCAGAATCAGGCACCGTTCGAGTTTTTGATACAGTTAGCTGCACCATATAATTGGTTTCAGAAGAAGTAGCGTAGAAAATAAAGTGAGCCAACAATCTTGAGAAATAGGCTAGACAGCTTAACTTTGGCAGTAAGAGAATGAGAGAGAAGAGACGAATACTGAGAAATGTGACTAACTCAGTAGGTTAATGACAGTAACGAAATAATTCCTAAATAAATACTCAAAGAGACACGCTGGATTGCTGGGCTCAAGAAAATAAAATGATAATTAGTGTAAAGGAAAGTAGCACAATGTCGTTTGTAAAACGTACGACGATAAATAAGACGGAATATAGAGTAATCGGGGGAGGCGCTGCTGGAGTTTTCTCGCAGGCGCTTCACCCGAGAGTGACTGCGGGGCTCACCTGATCATGTCGGGAATACTCGCGCTCTCTGTTTTTTTTATCAAAGTTCTCACATGCCGAGACACCTTCACCTATTTTAGGAGGTATATGTACTGGGGTCGAAGACCTTGGGCATATGGCAAGAGTTGTCCGCTGATTCCATTAGATCAGTCGGTCAACTGCCTTCTGAAACTGGTGGAGACATGGAGACGGGAATGCTGCGACCCCACAGCAAACTCGTCTCTCGTTATTCGGAAGGGCGTGAGAATAGTACCCAATGCCCGACCTACCTGATACAGGTTTTCTAGGGTTTTCCCTGCATATCTTTAGGTGAAACACCGGGTAGGATCCTTAAATTATAGCCCTGGAGCCCTAGTTATGGCTACCTTGCTCTACCTTCCGCATCACTTCTTTTCAATCCCCTTCCTATGCTATTAAAGGGGAGTTGCCTGTTTCAGGATCACCCTCATGTAGCCTGTTAACTCCCCCGCCCAAAAAAGATTAAGTGGGGAAGTAATTCCAAGAGCAAGGAGCTGCAAATATCTAGGAATATATTTCAACAATAGACTTGAGTGGAAGGAACAGGTGACCCGAAAAGCGTATAGTGACTCACATTTCATAATGAGGGACTTAAAAAAGGAAAGTTCAAAATCAAAGGAGGTGGCATTAACCTTAGACCAACTTGGAATACGGGGTGAGTTGATAGGATCCTTACAGGAAAAATGAAATCGAATCATTAGAGAAAGTTCAGAGAAGGGCTGTTAATTGCGTGCTAGTCGGGCCAAGACACAGGTACGAAAAAGTGGAAAACTAGGATGGGAATTATTGTCACAAAGGAAAGACAAAGCAAGGCTACATTGGCTATTCGAAGCTTATAAGAGGCATACACCATGTATTGGAATTAGCCCCAAAATGCAAAAGTCGAACTATACTAGTAGATGGGATCATCAATTCACAGTAAAATGTAGGAAACAGAAATTAATAAATTTTCATTCCTGAATAGAACCCATCAGCGACTTGAATAATTTAGCTGTGGCAGTGTTTGGGGAAAATACTCTTCAGGGAAATAAATTTAGGAAGAGACTATCGTCAATAATATAAATTAATATTAATGCATAGCCAAATTTAAATGTCAACATCAAAGTGAAGTGAAAAGTTGATATATTTATTGTGTTATTTCCTTTCTTTCAAGGTTTAGACATTTAAAAAGAATGGTTTATTTTATATTAGGAGTAGTATGTATATAAGCCCAATTGTAGATTAACAAGTAAATATAAAATATATAATAAATTCAATATAAAATAAATTCAATAAGCTTTTCACTTGAAAATTAGAATTTATGTAAATGACCTCTCAAAAAGGAAACGCTCTATCTCATCTGGCAATTAGTATGTATGTAATAAGTGGAAATTTATATTAACAACAAGGATATTTGATAAACATATCCATTCTCTCATCAAGGACTGCAAGCAGAGATTAAACACATTCTTAAAGCTATTGACTGTAAATGCTATCAACCTCTCCCAGGCACCCTATACCCACAGGCACTCAGAAAAACATTCCCTTTCATATAAGGTTTAGCTCCTTGTGTCAACAAATACACCTTACCCCCCCCACCCCCGCCCAAATGGAAACCTACAAATATCTCGTCTCCATGGCACATCCCAGAAACCCATATCGATCTATCTCTCACAGAGTTTAAGAAGTCCAACCTCTCTCAAGAAGAATAGAACACAAAACTCACAGATCTATGACTTAAGTTTAGCAGCACATTTTCAGCGATGGCGCCACGGACAAAGATGGTCAGCAGTTCCACCATCTCCTCTAATACCCGCCGGTCAGTGACACTTAGCCCCCATTCCTCCATCCTCACTACGGAAACCTATGCCATCAAGCTTGCTATAAGCTAAACCACTGCTCTTCGTCCCCCAAAATGAGTCACTTAATCCTCTCAGACTCACTCTCCGCTTTAAAAACCATCGCCAATGAAGACACCTCCCAAGAGCTATCCGCAATCATCACTGACGATCTTCACAAAATCCGAACAACCTGGATCCCGGCGCACCAAGGAATAAAAGGAAATATCTCCGTTGACCAGCTAGGAAATAACGCCACTCATCTTCCCCTCTCCTCTCCGTAATTTCGTCAACACATTCTTCCTAAACCAGCCCAAAATCAAGCCGAACCCTCAAATTAGTTTCCAACTTTCTCGCCATTCACGTCCCCGAAAAGACATTCAGAATAGATCAAGTAGTCCTTTTTAGAGTAGGATCCTGTCACTACAAATTAACAAATTCGCACATATAGTCCTCTGCAACACGATCATCACAGTGGAGGATCTTATCAACTCCTGCAGTAAATTTCACCGGATCCTCTTAGAGGACAACCACTCATCGGACTATCAAGAAAAAGTGATCAGGTTCCTGTAAAAGGTAAATCGTTATGATGTAATATAACAAGCTCAAGTTTCTCTTTCTTCGACCCAGAAGTTCCAAAAACCCAGCCTAGCTGTCGCAGCAGCAAACGCAGTTTGCATAACCCTGTCCAACAGCTCGTCCGTGTCCTCGATTGGAGGCTAATGGGAAATATCTTACAATTGTCCAGTTAATATTATTTTACAGTCTCACTCTACTGAGACTGCCAAACTCCAAAACTGCACGCTTTGCTCGTCGGATTTCGAATACCTCTGAATTCCTCTATTCCAGTATTTATATTTGCTGGCTACTGGGTTTTGTCACAGCTGATTTGGGGTTCGGTGTCCCATAAGACACAAAAAAGGTATTTTCCCCTCGCGAACTCTTCCTCAGCCCCTTTCAGGAATGCATGGCTGACAACCAGCAGCAGGTCATAAATATAGCAAGTAGTCGAACAATACTCACCCTTCATTCATTACAGTTAAGAAATGAATGTTTTTATAAACTTTTTTCCGAATAAAGTGTTTTAAAAATAACATAAACTTCAAGATTTATTTGTGTTTACATATACATCTATATACGTCAGTAGGCGAAGAAATATTCATTTTAATATGATTCAGTTGAACTAACAATTACTGTTGATTTTATTTTAAAGCAAAACTTTGTAGTCCGTGCGTTCTTCATGAATTAAAGAATAATAATTTTACAGTGCTGATTGCATTGTGATACGGAGATGGGAACTTAACATCAACAGGGAAGTTTCATCATCTCATCTGCGGTCTGCGTATCTTACGACTTCTTGATGATGATTACGTTCCTTTGGGACACAGATTCTCACAATATACAGAGAGAAGTTATACGAAACGGCCACCATAAATATCTGCCCTTTCCTAGAATAAAAGTCAATAAATATAACATTTATATTATTGATTCACTTTCAAAGATTTCTGATCGCTGATTTACAGTAAAACTGATACTGTACAAATGACATTACTTGCAGATGAGGAAGAATATGTAGCAACACCAGTGTTTGAAATATTACGAGTTATTAAATATTGAATACAAAACTCATTAATTTTAAAGCAAAACTTTGTAGTCCGTGCGATCTTCATGAGTTACGGAACAATAATTCGGATTCAGTGGCGTGTATATTTTCAGTTAAAATTTTCCCAGTTACTGTTGTTAAAACTCCGAATTTGAATCACTCTCGATATTGCATCATAGTAATATTTAACCGGGGGAAGATGTTTACTATGAAAAATTCTTGTAATATGTGGGCGTTTGAATTTTAATGCATCGTGATTAAGTTCTTAAATACTGATAGAATGTTTAATGAAGGCAGTAATAGAGTAAAATGTGGTGTGGTTTGGTAGCGTTTTAAAAACGTAAATAATAAAACATGCAAAAGGGACCTAAAATAAATAGTAACAGAAAGTATATGTCCCTTTGTTATTTCTTCCTTGCTGACAGAGCACTAAAGTTGATGATAAACTTAAAAGCAATTTCTAAAGAGGATCTACTTTGTGAATCTTTTAGCTTAAAGGATAAATTATTGCAAACTGAAATGAAACTTTATATAAAACAATTTAATTAGTTAATTGATTCACTTGGTCAAATTTTGGATATATACTGCTGAAACTGGAACACGATTCATATTCTAAGGAAGCGTGTTGTAATGTACGAGCAAAGTTTTACATTCAAAGACTGAAGGTTTGTCTCTATAATGTATAACGGGCACATTAACTAAATGCACAAATTATACTCTCGATGTTAACATGCGTAAAACTTTCAGTATACTCATCATAATATTGTAATTGATATCTACAGTTAATCCTATCTGCCGTCACCCGGTGAAGCAAAGGCCGAGTAATTTGCTATTTATAATTATATTTTCTCGTTTACTATCTTTTCAGAAAAACATGTCTGCACTACCTATATAAATATGAATTCGTTTTTTTATTATCAACTTTTATGTCTAATTTAGTATTGAAAAATTGAACGTGTTTGTCATCCATATACGTTCTCATATACTCAATATTATTAAAAAAGAACGAAAATAGAACGTTCCTGTACAACTGATAGATACTAAAAATTAATCATCACATCTAAGAATGTAATAAACAGTATACAAATTGATACGAAATGCATATTCTACAATTTATTGCTTCGAAAGAAAATTGTTCCTCTCATTACACGTTCTCTAACGTTTTATTTTGAAGGAAAAGGGGGGGGGGAGGGAGAGGTTGCAGTGTACATGAGGTTGATGGGAATGAGGAACGGAGTGGAAGGTACTCAGTGATTGATATAGGAATTTTCTTTTTGGGTAACCGGCTACATGAGAGTGATCGAGAAGTGGCAACTTTTTTTTACAGTATAGGAAGGGAATTGAAAAAAAGGGGGGGGGGTGCGGAAAGGAGAAAAAGTAAGCCAAGGGTTGTTTAACGCTTTTTTGGATAACAGGCTACATGAGGTGGTTCCTGAAACAGGCAAGGAAGGAAATTGAATTGGCGGAAGTGGAAGCTAGAGCAAGGTAGGCCTCCCGGATGTAATTTAAGGATCCTACAAGGTGTTTCACCCAAAAGAGATGCAGGGAAATCCCTAGAAGACCTGCATCAGGTAGGTCGGGTTTTAGAGTACTATTCTCACGCCCTTCCGAATGACGGGAGATGAGTTTTTTGTGGGGTTGCTGCATTCCCTTATCTGTGTCTTCAATTTTAGAAGGCAGTTGGCCAACTGATCTAATGGGATCAATGGACAAATCTTATCGTATGTGTTGTATATACCTTCGGATTATTTTTAATTTTTTTTAAAGTTTGTTAATCTGCATCACTGTGCTATTTGATCACCGGACGCTAGTGACGATAAACAGGACAGAAATGTAGCGTCGGTTTCCTGTGGCTAGACCACGTAGACGAGAAAAGTCAAGGGTTGAGTTAAGCTGCTAACCTAGCTAAAGTCTAGATCGAACCAGTACGGGAGGGGCCCCTCAGGCCCTCACGTGACCTAATCTTGGATTGTAATTAGTGGATCTCCCACTTTATTATAGTGTCATGACGGAAGGGGGGTTTCCGAAACCTTCCTGAGCTAAGAACACATCAGTCATTGTTCATCTCTCCTGCTGGCAACTGGCTCCTGGGCTCACCGAAGCTCAGTCTTCATTTTTATTAAATATTCAAAATCTAATCAAATGACTTTGATTCCGTTCAGGTTTGGACAGCTTGACAAAAGAACCTTACGCCCTGAATCTTTCTATCGTCTTTCCTTAAATTCTCCTATCTTCGGTCGCTGAAGAACAGACGACGACTATCCTGAGTCCACCTCCCTTTCAGTCTGATCAACTTCCGTTCTTGGCTGACTTAAAATTTGAACATCCATCTTATCTTGTTTTTCAAGTTTTAGCCAGGTCAACATATTTCGTATGCCCAAGGTCTTCGTGCCCCAATACGTACACCTCCAAAAATAGATGAACGTGCGTCGGCATGTGAAAATATTAAAAAACCCAGAGAGAGTATGAAGCATTCCCAACGCAGTGAGGTGAGCCCCGCAGTTAATCTGGGTAGAAAAACTCCCACAGGCACTTCTTATCCTGGGTTGAAGGATCCTACCTAGTGATTCACGTTAAAGATATGCGGGGTGAACCCTAGAAAACCGCATCGGATAGGTCACGCTATATGGGTCTTGTCTTACGATCTTACGAATGACGGGAGGGGCGTTTGCTAAAAAATAATAAAATGGTAATAATAAAGGGCATCCGATACCATGAAAGAAACTAAATTCCATCAATAGCAAACGATGTATGTAACTGGATTGTTTTTTTGACAATTATTTATAAGAACGTTATTGCAATAACTTCCTCACCGTGTTTCTCAATATATATTAATATTTAAATATTGCTACTTACTATCATAAAAATAGATTAATAAGAATACAGATCACTAAGCGACAATCTCATTCAGAATATTATCTGATTTAGTGTCCTGTTATAGTACATTACATCTCATGACTAATATAGAAATGGTGTTTCGGATCCATTGATACTGATCTATATTCATTTCTAACTTGTGTTTGAATGGTGTAATTCATTACTCGTTAAATTTGTAGGCAAAAAGGCAAATATGCTCTACATGTCAAATGTGTATTGCTCGTTGCGTTAAGCAAGGCGCATACAAGCTTTCTGCCGGGAGTGTACATAAAATATTCAGTGAAGAATGACAGTTTTATCTTCATAATTTATTTAACACCAATTTACGTTTCTTATTTTTGTCAGCTTAGTATGGTTTGTGATGTGACAGAAGGAACACTGATTTGACTCGAGTACTGCGGCACTGCGAATGCTCTTGCAGAGAATATCTCACAAACATTAATGAAACGTGTATTACGCGAATTTGAAGACTGACAAAAATGAGCACCTGTTGAAACATTGCTTCTAACCGCTTCACCGTCACATTGAGAAGAAACGTTTTGTTGCTTGATGTCTTGAATAATAAATTAATTAACCCTGTATTTTCAATTTTTCTAGATTAACTAATAAACAATGGACGCCAAAGTCATGGTTAATGTTGTTGTGGTGTTCAGTCCTAAGGCTGGTCTGATGCAAACCTCCACGCTAACCTATACAGCGCAAACATTTACATATCCGCATAACTAGTACATTCCACATCCTTTCTAATCTGCTTAGCGTATTCCAACATCTGCCTCCCCCTTCCGTTCTTACCCCACACTCTAATATTAATTTTACAACACCCTCATGTATGAAAACGTGGCCTATTAATTTACCCCTACTTCCTCGTTTGTGATTCTATCCACCCATTTGATTTTCAGCATTCTCCTACAGGACCATATTTCAAAGCTTTCTATTCTTTTCCTTTCTGCAACTCCCATCGTCCACATCTCGCACCCATACAATGACACACTCCAAACGAACATTTTTAGCAACGATTTACTATTACTCACACATATATTACCCGTAAGTAAATTCCTCTTTTTCATACTCTTTATGTCTACTATACTTCTACCATCCCTAATTTTTACGCTTCCCAATTTGCAGAATTCCTTAATTTCCTTCAAAATATCCCTTCCCAATCTAACAGCCTTTTTTATTACACTATTTTTATTATGCTACACTCTATTACCTTGTATTTCCCTCTATTGATCCTGATATTGAACTCTTTCTCCAGGACCACGTTCATGCCATTTATTATGGTTTCCAAGTTTTCTTCTGACTCCCATAATACAACAATATCATCGGCAAAGCGCAGGATATTTATTTCTTCTGTTTGCAGTATGATTCATTTTCCATTTTTCTTTTTAACTTTCTTCATCGCCTGTTCTACCGCTTGGACTGTATCTTTACCTGACTCGTTTTTTTTATTTCTGCATTTTTTCTTGATGTTCAATTCTTATTAATGCTGAATGCCTTCTGTAGAGGTTTATATATATGGTTAAAATTTAATATAATTAAATAATTATTTTAAGTACGTGTATATTTTCAAATTTTACTGTAGTTAAATGATTTGACTCTATTGTTAAAAGTTTCATATGCAGTATGGGGAATTAAGCTAGATTTTGTGTCATAATTATAAAAAGTATATTTGCCTGCTCTGTTCTTGAGCAGAGCCAAAAAAATACTAAAAAGGAACAGCGGAAGGAGAGACGGAATAGATCACCAAAAATGAAACTAATCTTCCGACGTACCGTACCAAATCTTTGACCTAATTTAAAAAATAAAAGTTTAGCCCCTTTTGCCAAGGCAAAGTTTTGCTAATAGCATAGCCGTAACTTGAAGAAACGAGATAAAAAATTAGGAAATGGCTGTTCCCGCCTCTGGTGAATTAGTGGGAACTATAAATCACAGACAACAGAGAAAGGAGGTGGGTAGGCTTTGCTCTGAGGAATTTCCTCCCTCAGAGACTCATTATCGGACCAGGTTGCTCGCTGAACTCTTACAACGTTCAACTCGTTCTTATTAAACATTCGCATATTTACATATATACATACATATATATATCATTAAATATTACATTTTAAGGTCGAAGTTTTCTTTTCACATCATATTTATTGAATTGGTATATTGCAAAATACATTCCTCACACTGAGCTACTTTCATCCATCTACATAATTTCTCCGTTCCTTGAGTTATTTTTCGGAACGTTTCTTGCTCCCACATTATCATAAATTTTATAGCGTTCCGCTATGTCACTGCTCGTACCATTTCTCATGAGTCCATACCATCAGGGATCTTATCGAAACTTACTCTAAATGGTTCGATAAATTTATAAGTTGTGTTAAATACCACTATTATCACACAAATGCCTCAATAGTGACATTATTAATTATACATATTAGCGCCTTTACGTAAAATAAAAATTAGCACTATAGTACTTTCAAGTAGCGTTTGCCGCTGAGCTGTCCGAACGGCAGGTTGAAGGGTGTCTGTCTGACCCAGAGGATTAAGAATGGCCATATACTCGCTTCACTAACCACTAATTGGACTTTTGTACAATATATATATATATATATATATATATATTATATATATATATTGTTGAATAAGAAGTTTTCGGGTTATGTCATTTGTAAAATACAACGTTTCGAAGGCTAACTCCACCATCGTCTTCAGGTAACTGACGATAGCTTCTTATTCAGTCTATCCACCGGGAAAGCCTACCTTCTCTAATATGTTGTAATATTCAGTCCTAAGACTGGTATGATACAATCCTCCATGTTAAACTATCTTGCGCAAGCCTTTTCAGGTCACATCCTCCCTAATCTACTTAGTGCATTCCATCCTTGGCCTTCCTCTTCTGTTATTACCCCACGCACTTCCGTCTTGCCTTAAAACGTGGCATATTAATCTATCCCTTCTCTTGGTTAACGTCCTATATATTGTTCGCTTTTCCCTTATTCTGTTTATAACTTCCTCGTTAGTGATTCTATCCACCCATTAGATTTTAAGCATTCGCCTGTAGCACCACATTTCAAAGGCATCTATTCTTTTCCTTTCCGAAGCTCCTATCGTCCACGTTTCATACCCATATAACTCCATGCTCCATACGAACATTTTTAGCAACGATTTCGTAATATTTACACTTATATTATCGGTAAGTAAATTCCTCTTTTTCGTGAAAGCCTTCCTTAACTGTGCTAACTTGCTCTTTATGTATACTATACGTCTACCATTCCTAGTTATTACGCTTCCCAAGTAATAGAATTCTTTAACTTCCGTCCAAATATCCCTTCCCAATCTAACAGCCTTTTTTATTCCACTATTTTTATTATACTACATTCCATTACATTGCATTTCCCTCTATTAATCCTCATATTTAACTCTTTCTCCAGGACCATGTTCATGTCATTTATTATGGATTTCAAGTCTTCTTCCGATTCCCCTAATTCTACAATATTGTAGACAAAGCGTAAGGTTTATATTTCTTCTCCTTGCAATACAATTCCTTTTTCATATTCCGTTTTAACTTTTTTCATCGCCTGTTCTATACATAAGTTAAACTGCTTGGGCGATTGGCTGAATACTTTTCTTACTCCTTTTTTGACTTCTGCTTCCTTTCCTTGATCTTCAATTGTAATTATTGCTGCCTGTCTTTTGTACAGGTTATGCCTAAACCTCCTTTCTCGATATTTTATTCCAGTGCTCTTCAAAATCCTTAATAGTGTGTTCCAGTTCATATTATCAAATGCTTTTTCTAATTCTACAAATGCCATAAACGTATGCGGTTTTTCCTTATCCTGTCTTCTATTTCCCTTGGTCACGCCATCACTTAAGAACGACTTTACGGATTTCATTAATCTTTTTTTATTAGTTTTATAATACTTTGTACAAGGTTATTACGGAAATAAATATTAATAAAATTGGGAAATTTTCATAAAACTTAACTACGAGAAGGCTACTTTCTTCCTCCAGTTTGAACCTTCACCGCATGGACGACCTTCCATTTACCCCTCCATATTGCCCACACTTTTTGGAAAGTGTTGATAGACTAACACGTGGTATATATCAGTCGGGGTAAAACTCAGCTACTAAACCTAGTGTCGGGGGTGGAAAATTTTAAATAAACAAAAACGGCCTATATTTTTATCATACAAATATATTCTTGGATGAATAAAAGTATAATTTCAATCCCATACATAATAAACGGGGAGTTTCCTTAGGGGTAGGAGTGGAGGGGCGTCACATAAAAATAACCAGAAAACAATTGAGATTGGGCTTTAAATAGCTGTAATGTGAGTTTAATTCTGACATAAAAATATAATTTAAGTTACAGATAATCCCCTAAGAGAGGTTGGAAGGGGGTAAAGCATACTTCCTCCATCTATCTTTAACGGATGGAACAATTTGGACCGAATTTTGAACAGGTTGTTCTTGGCGATTAGTACTCAACACAATTAGGGTAATATGCAGCTTGAGGCGGGGCCGGAGGGGCGGTAATTTTAAAAAATCCATAAACTGCCGTTATTTTCTTAATTAATTTGGCAGCGTTTTCGGTTAATTTATATGCATATAATTTGAACCCTATTCATCGTGGGATTGTAAGGGGCGTCATATGAAAATAAAAAAAGTGAAGTTTGGTACCGAAATAGGTCCTATCGGTGTCTTTATTCTGACAGTTTGAATCGGAATTAAATTACAGTTCATATCCTTACAAGGGAATGGGACCCTGTAAAACACACGTCTGCTTGCTACATTTAAAGGGCAGAAGAATTTTGACTAAATTTTGTTTCCATATTCCTCGCGACCCAAAATCAAATAATTTGAAGATAAGACATGGCTAGGGGAAAGGCGTGGAACTTTTGTATGTAATAAAGGCTCATATGTTTGGCGAAAAAAATTCTGGAGGTAAATAACATTTAAAGTGTTTCTCCGACAATATTTGTGAATAATTTCAACTCCTTGCGGCATGTGAGGGATGAGGGTGGAAATGAGTCATATGAAAATAACAAGGAAACAATCAAGTTTTGTGTCGAAACCGGTGTAATGCGAGTCGCTGTGTTACATTATGACTTTTAATATGCGATTTAAGTACAAATTCAGCCCTTAAATGGGGGAGCATTTATATTCTGTTAGAGTACTGAAAATATTTTTGAATCTCTCGAGATAATGGGTGTATATTTGAGGTACATATTGTTACATTTTCGATGCTGGTTGTATCATGTGTTGAACAAGAATTAAATAATGTGCCGGGATAATATAAGTAAATACCCGGGCAACGCTGGGGTCCCAGCTAGTATTGATATAAATTATTCATACTATTACAAATAAAGTGATACCAATATATATAATTTACTGTATTAGAGACCAACATATTCTTTATGTTTGATACAAATTGAATGTAACATTATTTACAGGCTAAACTTATATTGTTGATTGTATTATTAAAGTAAATTATAATATTGAATCATATTATAAATACAGTACCTGATTAGTGATTAGCATATTTCCGAATATTGGAAATATATATACAATAAACATTTAAAAATGTCATATAAAATAAATGTGAGTTTGATCTACAGAAATGAGTGGGCTTCCCTTAAATTCTGGTTTATGCCACGCCCTCCTACCTGCGACTGGGACAGACCCTAATTGTTAGTTGATAGTACTATATTTATAGTTCCTATATTTTGAAACCTCTTCAAGAGCACACATATAAAGAAATTCAATTTGGCTGCAATGTGTTTGTGAGCAGTACATACATACTGGAAACTTCTCAATAAATTTTAATTATATTACAAGAAACAATTTGTAAGTAATTTTTCGATTAATATTCGCATTATTGTATTACAAACAACAGGTTTATAATATAATTTAAAGAAAATCTAGATCGAGATTTATAAAAATCAACTTACTAAACGTTTAACATTTGCGTATCTGAATAGATTTCGAAACACAGAAACGATACGTAGCACTATATTTTATTTCAATGAAATTTACTACGTTTTATTGTATTAAAATTTCTGACAAGTAAGCTGGTCTATTTATATTCTATTAAAATTGTTAGCCTCTAACATCGAAACCAATTTAAAAAAATTATTTTACATCTGTAGCACAAACGTGAACGAAAGTAAAAAAGCTGACATAAGGAAGTAAGTTAAATTAAATTACGTGGACGCTAAGAATAGAAAACTTAAAACAGATTTTCAAATAAAGAAAAAAGTGAAACTTTTATAAATAAAATATATTTTGGAAACTCGTAAGGTAATATTTAAAGGGCATAAAGAAAATAAGCTTACATTACGTAGATTAGGTTCGAATAAGTTGTCGAATAAAAAATCCATAAGAAAACTAAGATATTTAAATGATTAAAATACAAAAATAATTTGATCAATTTTAGAGTAATTATACAAAGCAAATTTTTAGAGCAATTTTGCTAAACGTTGTCTTGTACTGTAACTGTCAAGTGATTAAATTCACACAGTTTACTGAAAGGGGAAATATTTCTCGTCTGGTTGTATAAAATTTCCTGAAAAAAATTGGACGGCACCAATTTATTTGTCCGCAGCAATTCTTTTTCCCAGAGTAAATCTTTGCCTTGTGTATTCTGCGCGCTAACTTCTTCAGCGCCTTTGCACATCTGCTTGTTTCTCTTGCCCAGAACAAACACAAGATGATGAAAGGAACAGCTTCGCTCTAAAAGAAGTTAAATGCTTCCCACGTCTCAGAAAAGGAAGGAAAAATATTACATGTGAGCTCTTGTAAATAAATGCTCTAAATTATATATTTTCGTTACATGTATATAAAACTTAGAGATTAAACAAACAAAATTGAATGAACAAATATATAAGACGAAAGACCATGTACTTGAATAACACTTTACCTCATTAAAAAGCATACTTCTTTTACTCGGAAAGGAAAAATGAGAATCAGTTCAGCGCACTAGCATGCTTGTTCCCAATCCTTACAGACCTCTTCGATTCAGTAGAGCCAAAAAAGACGGTTGTCATATATATATATAATGTAAAATGTATTTACACAATGATATTTATGTTGTCATAACTAGCTATCTACCGCGACTTCGTTCGCACTGAAATATTTCTTTTTATTTTGCCCTAAAAACGAAACAACAGGTACAGAATTTTGATAAAGTTGAGTTCATTGAATATATAAAAAATACGGTGTTATGATTGTTTCAGGGCAAATCTCATAACTTGTAGTTGGTTTGAAACAGGTCCCACTATCATACGTTTCGGAGCTAATAAAAATGAGCAATTCACACGGCAATTCAATGAATTCATAAATATTTATATAAATATTTTATGAACTCTTCAAGATATCGAAATGAAACATACACGAAAATTTAAGTTAAAATTCCTGTTTCAATCCTTGAAATTTTCATTGAAATCCGTTAAGACGTTTCGGAGCATAAACAGATCAAGAGTATAGGCTACCCGCTTGCACTTACAGCAGGTATGGAAAAGAAACCTTTACATAGAATATATGTATATTATATTACATTCATATAATTAATTAAATGAAATATGTACGAATATTTAAGTTAAATTGTCTTCTTTTATATCCTCAAATTTTAATTAATATCCGTTGGCCATTTCGGAGCCTAGTAGAGACAAACATACGGACAGACACTTCAATTTCATTTATTGGTATACACCTAAAATTTATTATTATTTAGAATGTGAATTTAATTATATATAACAGCAATTATATTTAATTTTATTAACAGGATTTATGACGCCTCGGATTTATTATTTGGTTATGATTTTAAATAACAACAATTATATTCGACTTTAATAACAAGGTACTTTAATGTTTTAACTTTTATGATTTATGATTATGATGTTTATAATTTACCTTTATATGCATAGCAACAAATAACAGGCAATGAAATTATTCCATCGGCAGAGTAAAATAAATTGAATCTCAATTAGGGCGTGATGGTAAAACCACGAAGCAAAGACATACTTTGGAAAGCGTCATATATAAATTACTGTCACCGTTAAATATTGGCGGCTGACCCTCGGAAAAATATCCTGTTGGCTGCATGGAGTGTTGCATTCTCCTGTGTCATTGAATTGAAATCGTTGAGCGGTATTTTTTCGATGGCTGAATTTCCTGGTTGATCAGCAACATTTTCCTCATAGGATTGTGAACCTCTTTAAGTCCCCTCACCACAGCATATAGTTTAGTTCACTTGCTGTATTGGCAGTGTATTAGTTGAACTGTGTCCATTAATTAATCGTTCAACTGAATAATTGTTGGAGAAACACTTTTCCGGAGCTAACCCTTCTGGTAGAGCAAGTCAAACTGAAGAAATTCGTACAAAGTCTACTGAAGAATACCGTAAAAAGTCAAGTATCCCGTGTAGAGTCAAACTTAAGGATGATTTTTTGCTCTAGCTCCAGTCCAAAGGTAAATTATTTTCACCCCTATTCATCTCCAATACTGTCGTCAGATCAATTTGCCCATCAGCTTGCGACTTGCCCCTTCCAGCCCACCAAGTGTCTCTCCCGGGGTTAACTTTCCGTGTGGATTTCCCGGAATTACTCTCCTCCCTGCTCATCACAGAAAAATTAGTTTTTATGTTGAGTCGATATTTTTCCATTGTTTACAGTGCAGCTGCTATCTACTTTTAGTTAGAGGGTTTCCCAATGTTCCATTCGCCCGTCTTCTAGCTGTAATTAAATGTTTGCATTGTTACTGAATTTAAAGAAATTCGCAATAATTTATATGATTTAGCCCGCGCGCGTATCACAATATTTTAAGAATATTATTAATAAACGATTTATTGTAGAATTTTTTTTGTTCAACCATGTTAGTTTTATACAAGATCAGAACACTTGTAAAACAATTCCAGAATCAATAATTGTGTCTCATATGTCTAAGTAATTAATAACTACATACTGGTATTATATAACATTTATAACAAAAGAAAACGGTAAATATTCTTTCTAAATATTTTCTTTTGGAAAACAACCATTAATTTGATTTACGTGCCTATGCCAATTTTCCTCATTACTTCTCTTATTTGTCCTCTCTCGTCTGTGCAGCCTACAGAGGGTCTTGATCTCCGGGCCGACTGCAGATTGTCGTCAAATGATAATGACGAAAAACCCTTGGTTTTAAATCGGTCACAAATTTAATAAAACCATTTTTTTAAATTATAAATTTTATTCAAATTTAGAGAAGCTTACGGTATATGCCATAGTAATCTACAATATAGAAAATAAAATTAATTGAAACACTACAAAAACCTAGTAAATATAAAATTTATACAATATAAAAAGCAAATTTGATTATAATTTGTTTTAAATCGTTAATCTACTCTACAAATTTGGAAACAAAATTAAAATATAATTTTGGGTTAATTAAATTTGTGACATTTAAAACCAAGAGTTTTTCATCATTATAATCAAAATTAAAATCAGTCATTTAATATAAAAAATTCCTTGAAGAGATTTTCCAAATTTGGAATGGCATGTGGTCAGCGTATCGATTAATTTTCAGTTTTCATGACTATGACGAACGAAACTTCCATACCCAGTCGTGATTCTATCCAGGGACGCTAAGTCCCACCAATCGGGACTTCTCCAACTTACTTCTCAAAATAAATCAATGGAACACCCGATAAATATCTCAATATGCTGACTTTTATTCAACAAAATGTTTGAAAAAATTTGATCGATGTGCAAATAACGGTACTTTTTTCTTTCAATTACACGTTTCTCTCAGCAGATCCTTGGTGTGTGATTCTTTATTATATCTTACAGCGTTAGACAATACTCGAATGTTTATTAACAGAGGGAGGAGAAGGGGTGAGATTAATGGCTCAAAGGGTAATGCAGATCAGGGCCGTGTTAATCAGAAAGTCTTTTCAAACGGTACCAAGAATAAAGAGAACGAAGAGTGGACGCTACACTAAAAATTTAACCTTTGACATGAAACATAAAGGACTAAAATGGGAAATATTTTCTAGAAATAAAGCTCAATTAAATTTTCATGATTATTCTTCGGTTCTAACAGATCTTAGGATTTGTCATAAAAATATCCAATGGTGGAAATTAGCTGAAGCTCTTTCAATTTAAATTTTCAGTTTGCAATAATTATTTATTATATTAGTTTTTATATTATTTAGCTTCGTACATGCAGTTTATGTGTGTAACTATAGCGGGGAAATTTTTTTCACTCTTTCTAATATATATATATATATATATATATTAGAAATATATATATATATATATATATATATATATACCTAGATCTATAATTTAGTTACACTAAAATGTTTATATTTTGTATTAATTCGCAATCTGTTAATAATTTATATTCTTTATTTAAAGAACATTAAAAATATAGAATAGATTTGTTTGAAGAATGCAGAGTTCTGTTAATTTTCTATTTAACAGCGGAATGCTTAAAATTGTCTAAAATGAATGATTGAGTTTCATGAGATGCCCATTCACATACAAGAAAACTGTAAATATTTACGTTGAATATATTTTTTGGCAAACTCATTTGAAATGCTAACGCAACAACTTTTAATTAAAACAGTGCTCTGATCAATAAGTTCTCAATATTTTTCTAAAATCATGAAATTAAGGCATGAAGAACACAATTAAAGTCTGTAAAAACCAAAACAACATAATTATTTAAGTACTCTTAAAGCCTTTCCTGACTCGGACGAGTTATCTCGTCCTGAGCGGTCGAGCAAAAACTGACGCGGCCGAGTTAACTTGTCCTATGCCAATTTTACTTCTTCTTCCTTGATCTGGGCGAGATATCTCGTTCCCTTCATAAACGTTCGTAGTTTTCTCGTGAGAGAGCGTAATTGTTTTCACAAACCATAATTTACTTCTTCGTTTTTTTAATGTCTGAATGCGGGAAAAATCACGATATTTTCGTAAATTTTATGCTTTCAAACCTATGCTATTTTTGAGATATTATTTGTAATACTCAAAGAAATATATTTGAATCATTTTATAAATAACTACGATGACTTTTTACACTGATTTTATCAATGTTTGGTGCATCCGAACGGAGCCGGTAGGTGAGTTACGTGCAATCTTGTTATTCTGAAGGTCGCGCGTTCGAGTCTTGCTATCGGAAAGGATATTGCAATGTCTGTATTCAGTGAAGAAATTGATTTGAAACATTTTATAAAATCTTTATTCCTTACTCTTCGTTGTAGCCGACCGGAACTCCTAAATAAATTACGTTCCAGTCAGCTATTCTGAAGGTCACGCGTTCCAAGCCCATTACACACAAATATAGACTTTTTGCTTATATAATAAGTTACTGTGTTTTAAATTTAGGGTTAATATTATTATTATTCTAACATTATCACATGTTTTTAGTGTGAAGAATTTTTGTGACTTTATTTATTGTGAAACATTTAACTTAATTTTTATGAAACATTACGCGTAAATTTTTAAATTAGGTACAATAAGAAAATATTTTAAAATAAATAACTTTGTAAAACACTTAAATGAATGTATATTTTTTATATTTACCTGTAGAGATAATAAAAGAGCGTAAGAAGTTAATGATTTTTTGGCATATTTGTTGAAAAATCTATTTTTTAGAACAATAAATAAATTTTTTTTCTTTGTGATTGACGTACGGGTCGATAAATATCTGCTTCCATCTTTCGGGATATTGCATTGCGTGCATTTTTACTGGAAATATAACTTTTTTCGAAGCAGTCCGTAAAATCGCAAATCACAGGAATGGATCAGAGGGTTGATTAAATAGAAGTTAATAAAATTATGACAGTAAAACGTCTGCCCTGAAAGGTTCATAGAATTTCAAACCATTGTAATTGAAACAATATCGCCACCTAAGTGAGAGTCAAATTACGATACACGAGATATTTTAAGCAATTAATGAATTGGAGTTGTCAAAAAATTAATTATTTTTTGTTATACGTTCATATATCAGCTTATTTGTTGTTACTGTGGTAATATCCTACTTTTTAAAAAATAATTTGAATGCCAATAATAAAATTATAATTGTGTTGTAAATATCAAACTTATAAGACCTACTTTTCTTTGAAATTTTAAATTTATAAAAACTTATACTGTATTTTCACCTGAAGAGATTCCAAAGAAAGGAAAGTACCTCGTGCAGTTCTATTAATATTATTAATTTTGTTTATGTTATTAACATATTTTCATGACAAATTTGGTCGTTGAATTAATTTGAAAACATTGCTCCTTCTGTTTAATATTTAGTTACTAATTAGTGATTGCATATCGTACTGTTGTGAGGGAGAAGTAACAAATGTGAGTCTGTAGCTATTTTAAGAAACCTGTACTACGAGGAAATGATCTCTCGTGGAAAAGCTCGAGGAATCTTGAAATAAAAATGAAGCATCCCTATACGTTGACCTACTTCATTAGGATCTCCGTAACGTTCTTTTCTCCACCACTCGATTCAGATCCTCGTGCCTGAACTGAACTGCCCAGGGCTCCATTTCCAACGTCGTATATTCCCAAGCGAAGGCAATTAGGTTTGGACTAAAGGAGAAAGACGCGAATAAACATCGCAGATGCTCAATGTTTGGCCAGGTATAAAATTAAAGTCTACATAATTCTAATTTACTATTCTCTGAAAAGATTTCTTTTGTATGGTTAACAGCAATCACTCAAAGCCAATTTCGATATGCATAAACACAAAAGTAGCTCTTACAAACGTTACACAGAAAGGGGACCATTAAATTGTATACTATATTTAACAAGCTTCTAAACAACGTGAAGCCGTTAAAAGTTAAAACATAAGTAAAATATAACTAACCAAGG
This sequence comes from Eucriotettix oculatus, assembly GCA_034510155.1. Taxonomy (NCBI): domain Eukaryota; kingdom Metazoa; phylum Arthropoda; class Insecta; order Orthoptera; family Tetrigidae; genus Eucriotettix; species Eucriotettix oculatus. The sequence continues at coordinate 53,230,627 of CM067376.1, read as the reverse complement.
TGTTTCATGCCACTCCTTCTTTTAGATTAACGAAATGAAATAATTATATGTATACCATGACATATTTTTAGATTAAAATATGAAACATGATAAAAATTATATTTAATTGATAGTGTTAATTATATCGTATTATTGTAATACAGATATATTTAATGACTAGTTCCTCACCCTTTAATTATAGCTTATCAATATAAACCACTGAAAAGCATTATAAAGATTAATTAATTGCCTTGTAGACAGAGATATTACTATTTTATTATAAAGTAAAAAATGAATGTGATTAATTAATATTTAAATTTAATGAAAAACAAAATTTATCAAGGAAATGAGCATAAAAGGGAATGAATTTATTAATTAATCATGGAGCATCCACAGATACAGAAATCAAACATTAAGCTCAAGAGATCAGGGTTATTGGTGAGTCAGACTCCGCCGAAGTTATCGTTAACCGATATTATTCGGCAAGTTATGACTCTGGCAAGCCGACACTTTCGTAAAGAAACATGTTTAACGAAACCAAGAAGAAGGCTGGTGTCTCGCAACACTGTTGCGCTGGCAATCGAGTCCTCATATGAATGTGACTTTTGAGACTCAATGCCTCAGTCCATCAACATGTGCTCAAGAGAACTGGCGTCTTCTGGGATTTCAATCGCCAATTTTTGGACCATACAAAGGAAAAGGGCTGAGAAAAAAAACGGCGGTGGATTCGTGAATGGTACAAAGATGGTAATAAATAAGGCCACATTCTCCCAGACTCGCTAATATTGGCGGACGCGATGGGGTTCCGAGGATGACACAACTAGATTTCGAGTATCTACTGGAAATGGTTGGGCCTCATATTTCTAGGGACGAGAGCCGTTTTTGGCAGTCAGTTTCCGCTAAAAACCGTATAGCAATCACCGTCCGTTTTTCGCCAATGGGGATTCATAAATAGGCCTTCAATATTCCTTCAAGGTTTCCAAACACATTAAAGCGATTTCGGAAGTCTGCGAGTCCATCATCGCTGCTCTGATGACGTCCGTAAGGGTTAGTAGATTATTACATTAGGTTATTAACTGTAAATAAGTAATTACTAATCTAATTATTACCAACCGCCTGAGGTCTAGTGGTTAGTGTCGCTGCCTCACAACCCAAAGGTCCCGGGTTCGAATCCTTCCATGAACTTGGATGTTTGTGTCGTCATGATCATGATGACCGGGATTAAGACTGCCACTTCAAATTCGTCCGCAGTCAACCCAGTAGGCCCAGGCCCTCAATGAGCTGTAGAGCCGAAGAAGTGTCTAATTATTACAACACTGATAACGTTGAATAATAATGGTAACTTATATGGTAATTTAAAAGAATCCACAGAATGAACATGTATGTAAATGAGAGAAATAAGTAAAAGAAGAGAATAGGTAAACAGAACAGAATTTATTACATACCTTTTAAGGTATGAATTTATATCCATGTCTAAAATAAAATAAAACTTCTAATATCATTTAAATTCAAAAGAAGGGTTAGCGTAGCTGTAACAAATTTGACACGGAATCTTTGGAATACGCAGATAAATCTGTATTTCAGCGTTTGACGACCGTCAATGGTTCAGATCTGATCTGTACGTGTAAACGCAACGCAGATTTGTTCGTTCAGACAATTATCATTGTGTGTCCATTGGGTGCCCAGACACGAACAGATTTAATCGGCAGATCTGATCGGCCGACCAATCGCCGGATTGAAAGTCTGCAGCATTGAATCCAAGTGCGTACTAGGCTTAGACTCGAATGTTTAAAACTTTCTATCTTCTTTAGATTTCGTCTTCTGAAATTCTAAAATTCCGACTCCATTTTATAAAGGTTAATCTGGCGTAATTTACGTATAATTCATAAATAATGGGAACCATTGATGTATGCTACATACTCTTCTGAATAAAACTTGCTTGCTTGGCCAGATGGTTAAAATTCTTCACAAGCGATTCTTCCGGGACGCAATTATTTATGTCCGATGTTTTTGACGTCGCTCGGTTGCTAGCTGACAAGAATGATTCCTCAAGTTCCGAGACGCATCCTCTTAACGCTATTCCGGTACAATGTCAATAGTAAAATATTCGCTTTGTTGTTGCAGAGGGGTGACGGATCTCAAGCCGAGTTGGCCAGTCCGCATAAACAACAGCAACACAAACTACAGGACGAAAATAAATTCCGCGTAAATACTACTTTTCCTCCCCTTTAAAACAAATTCAATAGGTAGACTAGGAGCAAGTACGTAATTTTTATACCAATTCGGATATAAAGAGCAACAGGCTGTATGAAGAATTGATTCCGTTACCTCAAAGTTAGATTATTACCACTTAAAGTATAAACAACATTAAAATTAGATATTTCAAAGTCTTTTTTATATAATTTAGAATGTTCAAACGATAAAAATAGTCACTTTTATAATATATATCTGGAGACCCGACAAGGCCCGGATATTTATTTATATTATCCCGGTACATTATTTAATTTTTGGTCAAACCGACATCTAAAACGTCACAAAACGTCCGCAAATTTTTATGGAGACCCGGCGTCACAATATGAACCTCAAATATACTTCCAGTATCTCTACAGTCAAAAATACCCCCGGTACAAGTGCCCAAAAATATTTTCAGTACTCTGACAGAATAATTTTTTTCCCCACTTAAGATGAAGTTTTACTTATATCGCATTTTAAAGGACATAATATAGCACAGCGATAACTTTTACACCAGTTTCGACCTCAAGTTGATAATTTCCTTGTTATTTTTATGTGACTTACTTCCACCCCCACCCCTCACATGCTGCAAGGAGTTGAATTTATAGACAAATATTGTCGGGGAAAACACAATAAAAGTAATCGGCCTCAAGAATTATTTTTAGACTCAAATATGATCCTTTATTGTATATAAAATTTCCACCAATTCCACCCCTCTTTCTTGGGCAGTTCTTTGGAAGCTGTACGACAAACGTTTACAGGTAATTGTTACGTTTGACCGTCTGTTTTGTCGCCTCTTGCATGGACCAACGGTATCGCTTGAGAAATTACCATTCTGCTTGCTTCGGAACACTGCCTACTCTCTTCTTTAGTCTCATTGTCTCGAAAGTTATGAGCTCGACTTGCGTTACACGTACGCCGACCGAAATTTTGACGCCTCACTGGTGACATTTTCTTATCACTAATAATAAATAAACCTCTAAACACACATCAAGACACACTAAGTTTTACTGCTGCGAAAGAAACGGCAATTGAATATGAATGAATGTCAATCTATCAATACTGTATGAACACGTCCTTCCAGTCCAGTGGTTGATAAAGAAGAGAGAGAAAGAGAGCTTATGATCGCTTCATGGCAAACCTTATAAGTCGCAGTTTGTTTTGAACAGGTCCCGCATTCACACGTTTACAACATAGATCGAATTATATTGCTCGCCCTCTGTCTCTCTCATTCTGCCAAAATCACACTTATAATAACACAATAAGTAGGATGAATGGCATAGAAACGGCTAATAGGAATCGCAGTTGATTTTTACGCCACCTTTCGCGGGAAATTCAATGGATCAATAAATATTTACAATATTATATTATGAACTCTGCAAGATATCGAAATGAAACATACACGAAACTTTAAGTCAAAATTTCTGTTTCAATCCCTGAAATTTTCATTTAAATCCGTTGAGCCGTTTCGGAGCATAAACAGATCAATAATATAAGCATCCACTTGGAGATACAAACGTGTGGATGTAGAATTTTTCCATATTATGGGGTTTTTGAAAACTTTCTATACGATTTTTTAAAAAATTTCTTTTATAGAAAACTTGTCCTGACAATAACGAAAAAAACAAAAAAAGAATGATCGGTAGATATGCGCACACAAATTTCGGTGATTCATGAATATAGATTAGTAATAACGAAATAATCGGAACAGGGACAAAATTGATTTTTTACGAATAACTTATTAATGTCGGCAGAAAAAATAACTTGTTTATCGCATTGACATCTGTAACAGAACATTTTGCAGCCAATAGATAAGTATGATACTCGTGGACAAATAAGAAACGTCTGTGAGCATTTTGTGCGTATAACAAAACTTATTGCTTAGTGAAAAAAAAATGTTACCACCTATACCAATAAATACAATTGAAGGGTCTATCTGTACGTCTGGACGATTTTCTCGAATAGACTTATTAAAATGAAAATTTGAGGGATTAAAACAGGAATTTTAAATTCATTTCGATATCATACGGGGTACAGAAGATATTAATATAAGTATTTATGAATCCATCGACTTGCCGCGCGAAAGCCGAACATGTACAAAACCATCGGCGTGTTATAAGCTAGTACGGCGTTCCTATACTATTGATCCGATTTCCGTGAAATTTTGGTGTTTAGCGCTGATTATCCCAATGAAGTTTTCTGTCGAAGATTTGAAAATTTATGTTCTTTCCTTTCCCCCTTTCAGGCCAGAAAATATGCTACCTTAAAGACATATAGAATTAGGAACAGGATAGATTATTCTCTCACGCTTAAAACCTGTCAAATGAGATAATCAAACTGATGCTAGGTTTAACATTAATAACGCAAAATGTTTTATAAGTCGCAAAGCAGACTGATTATATAAAAACACTCAATTTTATTTTGTAGCTGACTAATATAAATACGGTGACCGCATTATTTTATTTGTGTTATCAAAAGTGTAATTTTGCCAGCATGAGATAGATAAATAGGTAGATAGATAGAATGGGAGGGGGTGAGGGCGAGCATTTATTGTTGCAGCAGGAGTTTTGATTAGAAGCCGCGGCATTTTTATTGAGACAGCATTGTTATTTCAGATACAGAACTGTTCACTTTTAGTTTCAGCTCCACGAAAATTCGTAAATCACTGTTTAGATAAAATAAATGGTTTTATAATAGATTGTTACACGTAACCTAAATATCTGTCCTAGTTGGGCCAATGCTGGTTTTCGGGGACAAAGCCGGGGACAGAGATTTTAAAACCAGGGACTGACCTCGGAATTAAATTCCCGAGCATCGTCAGGCACCCAGCTGGTTAAAATATTTACATAGTTGCTTAATTACTAGTAGCACTTAACTAAAGTAAAGGCCAAATCATGTTTCGTGAGTATCAGTACGGAAGATATTAGATTAATAAATTATTTATTTTTGCACGAAACAGTTTACGGTACTACATTCATTCGTTAATAATTCAGCCTCCCTGTTGGATTAAAAGTCTAGGTTTCTTTCAAAGTCAAATGAAATAATATTCAATAACATTAGCATGTTTAAATAAGCTGCAATTAGAATAATTAGCTGAAATAATAATAACCAGTAACTCATTACAAATAATTAATTGAGACAGGTGTAATCATATTAATGGTGGAACGTCATTTTGAGTTTGACGACATTTCACCTCGTAGAGTCAGTTTTAATGATGTGGCGAGTAAATTATGAAGAAGGTATACAGAGAAATTTAATTGAAAATCATAAAATATTCTAAACATGCAAAGCAAACGAGGGAATTTAAATTGCTTTAATGTAATAGACGGGATTTCCTCTCTTTCGTGCGTAATAATGAATATTGTGTACGACTTTAAATAATTTTCATCCAGTTTTGAGAAAATTTCGGACAAATATTATTGCTATTATTCATTAATGGACTCATTTAGACTGAAGCTGTAAATTAAAGTGCTGTTGCTCTCAATTCATGTACTATTTCTCGACAGTGATGGAAGCTCCCATCAAATATTTCTAAAATAAATAAGATATGAATTGTCTTATTCAATTTGTAGCATATTGTGAACAAAACAAATTCTCTGAAATAGTGGTTAACTATATATGAATAATTATGAAAAGTGAATTAAGCTGTGAATTATACAGGGATAATGCGTACGTCTGAGTCGTCTATCCTAAAGTAATGAATGATTTATTTACCTTAATGTTTGTTTATACATTTAAATACATCAGAAGTAAAATGAAGTATTATCTTACGCCTCTAATTAATATAAAATTGCATTTTTGACTAGTAGAAAATTTGTAATAAATAAAGAATTGGAAGCAAAGTTGTGGGCGCGATAACCAAACGTGTAAGATGTTCTCATATTTTAAATAAATATTAATTAGACGTCAGGGTTTACGTTAAATTTTTGTGTAATAAGGAGATACGCCATACCAATTAGACATACTTAAGAAACTTGAGCTAAAGGAAGACCGTACACTGCAAAGGTCTACATTGGAGGTATTAACCTATAGATTTTAAACATCTACTGCTGTTTGGAAGGATTGCAAATGAAGAGATTAGTGACGAATTATATTAATATGTAGTCTTTCATAAAAAAATCATCTAGTTTTTTAAAAAAACTTTTCAAGCTGAATATTGTAAATTCGGTTTTTTCAGGGCTTCATTAAATAGGGGTTTTATTATTTTTTAATTTAAATGAATATTTAAACGTCATATTTTAATAATTTAAGTACTTTAATGGTAATACTGTATTAATTTATAACAAAATTAGGGAGCTCTTAACAATTTATTTACTTTCTTCGCTTGCCAAACACAAAAAAATTCCTTGTTTGTTGATTTCTTTTTTATATATAATTATATTTATAACGAAAAATAATTGGTTGGTGAATATCTCCGCTACAATATTCTCCCTCCAGATATTTTGAGGCATCTTCTTGTTGGGGTTAACATCTGTGAATGGGATTAGATTTCTCTAAGAAGTCGTAAACAGAAAACAGTAAATAGGCTCAATTTTTACCAGAGAATGGACTTCTACAACGTCTTTCATTATATATTTATTAATTCTTTATAATATTTCTAAGCTATTGAACTGAAATATTATTTTTTACCGTTTTTAGGAGCACCAATATTATATTTTTCGTTATAAAACCATTTCTACTTCTCGTGGAAAGTAATTTCATGATGGCAAGTTTGCGGGAATACGTTTCTAGCATAAATACACTGAACATCTGAAGTTCACCGAAACGTACAAATCCCTTTCTCCTCTGAGTAAATATCGCTAGGCCAGATGTTGACCCAGCATCCACGCCATATGACAAGCTTCTCTCCCGTTCCTCTGCTTTCGCTTCAATATATTTATTACAATATGTGGATTTAGTTGATGGAAAAAAATACTGCCCTACATTAATTTTACTCGAATTTTTAGGGGTTTTGATCTTGAAGGATTAATAAAATACGCATTATTAAAAATAGGATATAATTTACGTATAGGCCTACTCGCACAAAAGAATATGTCTCGTAGCTCTTTTATTAATTTTTATTTTAGAATTTATTGTATCACGTGTACGATCTCTGTTTTTTCAAGGTTCTCACATGCTGAGGCACCTTCATCTATTTTAGGAGGTGTATGTACTGGGGACGAATAGCATGATCAAAACCTCGTGGAGTCACGGAGAAGGGAATGCAGAACCCCACAGCAAATTCATCTCCTGTCATTCGGAAGGGCGTGAGAATGGTACACTAAAACCCGACCGACCTGATGCAGGACGCAGCTGACTAATCCAATGGGATAAGCTGATAACTCTTACCGTTTGCCCAAGGTTTTCGACCCCAGTACATATACCTACTAAAATAGATTAACGTGCCTCATATACGAGAACCTTGAAAATCCCAGAGAGAGTACGAAGGCATCCCCAACGCAGTCAGGTGAGCACCGCAGTCAATATGGGGAGAAATGCCTGCGAGAGAAAACTCCCACAGGCATCCTTCTTCCCTGATTTTGCATAAATTAAGTGCTAATGACTGCGAGTTTTAGCCCATTTAACATAAAAGATAATAATTCAACTCGAATTAAATAGTTTCCACTTTCTATGATATAATAGTTATTAACGTCTGTAAGTTGAAGTCAATGTTTAACTGAGGCCAAAACAGGCAAAGATTAATAAAACAAAACCAAAAATAATTTGATACAACTATATGTTTCAGTCCCGATCTGGATCATCGTCAGGTTGAACTTATTATTTGGCTATACTTTTATAGCTTTGTAATGTAATAATTTTGTGGCAGGTTAAATTTAGTTATTGTTTACATCAGACCATATTCAGACAAAAATTAATAAAACAGAAGCAAATATAATTTAATACATGTTTCGATCCTGATCTGGACCCTCTTCAGGAAACATGTATTAAATTATGTTTGCTTCTGTTTTATTAATTTGTGTCTGAATATGGTCTGATGTAAACAATAATTTCCATTTACGATCTCTTCCCATCTCTCCCTAATAATAAATGTTTTTTACCATGTTTTTGATCTTCATATTTGTTCCAAGATATAAACGCTTCCGTAGTAAATATTCTTTGGTATAATATATTGATTTTGTGTAATGCAGTCGACCGGTAAGCCCAGGCCCTCAAAGGGCTGTAGAGCTAAAGAAGAAGAAAATATATGAATTTAATTCTAGTTTTAATTACTTTCATAAACTAAGTCTTTAAATAGCATCAGAATAACGCAGAACAATATTTTTATTTTATTCATACTAAAATATTATAAGTCAGAAATATTTGTTTAAAGAAAATTATTTATCGCGCCCACAATGAACAGATGATACTACATCGTGAACAATACACGTATGACGTCAATCCAACTCAAAAATGGCTGCGAGGAAGTAAAAGTATAACAAACAAAATGTGTACATGAGTGTAAGGTGCAGTTACAATATCATTCCATAAATAAACTAAAGCCCAGGGCCACTAGTCATCCCTTGCCTCCTTTCCTACGTATTAAAGGGGAGATGGCTGTTTCAGAATCATCCTCATGTAGCCTGTTACACAAGAAACAAAATAGTTTCAACTTTGCATAGATTTATCCAAAAAAATTGAAGGAACAAATGCCCATTCAAATAATAAGCAATTAATAATTTTTAATTATTTTTAAATTTATTTTAGTAAATAGTCTTCAAGTTAAGATAATTATACTTATCTTGATAATTCTACAATTTTAAAATTGCCAAGGGTTCTATAGTCACAATAATTTATCTACCTTTCTACTAGAACTACTATACTTGAAGACTATTTACTAAAATAAATTTAGAATTAATTAAAAATTATTAATAGATTATTATTGAACAGGCATATATTCCTTCAATTTTTTGATAACCCATTTATTTGTAGCTATCAGTTAAATTGTTATTAGTTGAATGTAATCTTTATTTAGGCTGATAATGGAGATGCTTCACATCAGATCTTAAACTTCGGCTATTAATGTTAAAATGGCATAAATATTTTAATAACAAGCGATACTTTCTTATTTAACAGTCATACCTTACATAAGGTATTATCCCTTCTTATAATGTTCCGCAGGCGATGATTTTTACAAGCGATTTAAGCAAAATTTACGATTCTCTTTTAAAACTTTCAGTAAGAACAGTTAACGTTAGTAAAAATCATAAATTAAATAAGAACTAACGAACCGCATAATAGATAACTAAAAATTTCGAACAAGAATTTCAAACTAAAATGTTTCGAACATCACTTGTGGTCCTTGTCAATATTTATAACATATTAAATAATATTAAAACTTTGGTGTTCAATTAAATACAAATTTTGTTATAATTTGATAGTAAATTAATTTATTTAATTATGATGGTTGTATTTCAAATTATTAGTGGTATAGGTGTAATGTACTTATCTGAAGACATACGACGCCAGTTCCATAGAAAAACTGAAGGGCGGAATAATGCAAGAATAGTAAAGTACAGATTATAATTAGCTCTTTGTGGAATGGGTGTGATTTTAACTTCGATCTATTTAATCAATTCTTTTCTCTTAAATAATTTTTCATTCATTTAATAAATTAGCTTAAATGCAGTTTTGAATATTTATAATACTTAATTTGAATATATTTTGATATGTTGTACGTTATTAGATAATATAATGAACGTATAACTTGTAAAATTATATCATAAGTATATGACAGGTATTCAGAGCATTCCGTTCACAAACCTGCAAGCGTTTTAATAATAATAAAGAATTTATTTACTCACTTTAGAAAATGACATTATTGTTAACATAACTAGTTCATAATAACAATCTTGTATAAAATAACATGCTACTTGATTCCACCGCTTAGTAAACTTAACATTTGATATTAATGGCTAAATTTTGTGGAAGGACTATATATATATATATATATATATATATATATTGTAACATGCAGGTTACGTCCCATTCAAACGGCAATGTTACCGGGCAGCATTGTGACGTCGTTGCTAAAGTGAGTGTACGCGTGAAAAAGGCTGAGAACGCCGCGTTCACGTGACCTTTAGCATTTACTCGAACAAACTGTGAGAGGTAACCTGGCCATACGCGGGAAAACGGGTACACGTACTTGATTGGCCGTCGAGGTCATGTGATCGAGTATTTGCTTTTTTTTTTGGTTAACAGGCTACATGAGGGTGATCCTGAAACAGGCAACTCCCCTTTAATAGCATAGCATGGAAGTTGAAAAGGGGGCGATGCGGAAGGTAGAGCAAGATAGCCAAGGGTTGACTATGGCCCCCGGGCTATTGAGTTTTGTTAGACGACTGTGAGAGGCGACGGAAACAGGTGGCATTCAGGGGGTAGTTAAGTTTGAGAAACCACGTGATTATGGTTAGGCTAACAAACCAGCCCAAAAACTAATGTGGTGTTCGACCGAAATAGACGTATTTGTATTTGTGAAAGAAAATGTAGAATATGTAATTATCACGTCCTGTACATGATAATGTTACTCATGACTCTGAATAATTAAATTGTTAACTGTTAAAGTTTGGTTTTTTTATAAAAATCTGGCACCGTATCCTTTTCCTCCTTCGAGGAACGAAAGATTATCGTTGTAGAGCTGAGTAGCCGCGGTGAAACGAGTTTTCGCTTTAAAAAATTGTAATTTAATATTTGGATTGAAATGTTTTTCTCTCAGAACCGATTGACAGGTAGAATTTTAATTTTATCGAAATGAATGAAATGGACGAACGAGTTAAGGAGAGTGTGAAACAAAAAACAATTTAACGTGGTTCTATACAATTCAGAGATTAATACAAACACCAGGGGACCAATATCAAGCCGCTGAATATTTTTGGTGACCCCGTTATTAATTAAAGAGCGGCGAACCTCAATATATCCGTTTATGAACCGAGACTTGCCCGACTGTGAGAACTTCCCAATGACAAACGTTCTGTAGTCTCCATACATAAAAATTCTATTATACATTTGATTAGGAAAATGTTCACATTTTAGACGTGGACGATAAGTACTATTCCATTATTTTTTCCGAAATGCTTCAAATTAAATCTAACATTTCGGCAATTAACGTTCAGACTGATACTGTGAAGGTCAGCAATGGGACTGATCCCCTATCGTTATGCTATATTTACGTTTAAACTTTCCTATTGAGCTCGTCACTTGGCTTGTATTGAGTGTCGTATGTCAAGAACGCTTCACTTAGTCCAATTATTTGACATAACATTTTTATAATACCAATAACGGCTTTGTAGTCTTTGCATTAATATTTTTATTCAGAAAATTTGAATGACAAAGAGAAACAGGTATTAAGCTAGAAGGGTACGCAATGTAAAAATGAGAAACAATAGTATGATGCAAGTGGGGACAAGGGAACCGACAAGGGAATTTTCACTTTCAAGATGGTGATGTTCCGTGAGATCCTGTACAGTCACAGAGGCATCAATCATAGTGTCAGCCATATTTGAAATCTCAGACTCACTAGAAATAGAATTAAACCACTATAACTGACTGACTAGATTTAAAGAATGGTTTTGTGGAGGCACCAAGAAATTTGTTGCAGTAGAGAAACTGAATTGAATATCGTGTGAGACATGAAATTTAATTCTAAATTTTATATAATAGTGTTTTGTCGTTAGATTTTCAGATTTTGAGAAGATGCAGAAAGTATGGACTGGGCTGAACGAAGCAGGCCCATATTTATAATAGTTGTGGGTATTGCATATGGAATGAAATGTTGTTCCTGATGACGGTCAGAGGTGTTTAATGTTTGGAACGTCAGACTGTTATTACTTTTTATAGGAAGTTACCTCACTGACAATGATTTTTTTTGTGGGGGGGGGGCAACAGGTAACTTAGGGGGGATGTGGAAGGTAGAGCAAAGTAGCCAAGGGTTGAATAGGGCTTCCGGGCTATAGTTTAAGGATCCTACCCGGTATCCTTCCACATCCCCACTTTCGTATTTCCTTCCTATGCTATTAAAGCATAGTTGACATTTATTCGATCACCCTCATATTGCTTTTAACCGCAAAAAATCACTGTACTTCACACAGTCTTTATAATCTTATTATGCAAGTACCTTCGTTCTGAGGTAGAGTCAGGCAAATAATTTCAATCTCTTATTGCCCAGTCCTGTTCACCAAGGAATATTTTTCGACAACCGTTCTTTGTTCCCATTCCTTTATTTTCTGGCCATTACCAGTTTTATTCAAAACGGAGAGTTTATTTGGATGAATTTTTTATCTACCCACACAGGTTCTTCTGTAATAGCTTTATAGAATGCACAAAGCTTGGTCTTTTATTTCCTTCCCGCCACTGTTCCCCATTTGTGCTCTAACTCACTCAATATTCGAGGGCCACGAGAAGCTTTCAGTATTTGAATTATTTTTCTCCCAGATTTTTCTCTTTATAACAATCTTTTGTATCAGGCAGTATTCAGAGCTATATTTCGAAAGTTTTCAAGCATATGCCAAACAAATGTTAATGACGTTTTTGATACGTATTACTTTCAGTTGCGGCTCATGACTTTTTTTTAGTTCCCAAGAATCAACAACAATTTTATGCGGATAATTAAGTAAAGTACTAATATTATTAGAACAACGACAAATTACAAGTAACATTTACAATTCCCTCAACATATTTTCCAATGTTGTCTAATTTAGCACTCGTTAAATCTCGGGTTTCCACACTGTGAGGCAGTGATTATTGTTCGACCTTTCGACAACCACCTGCACCGTCGTTATATTACAGGAATTTTCGGCTTTGAGTTTTCATCAGTAAATACGCAGGGGAAGCCTTCGATCATTTATTTAGCTCCTAGTTACCATACGAAAGTATTTTTCCTTCGTGCATATTTTAAACAAAGTTAATTTGAGGAAAAAAGCAACGAATGTTAACTGTATTGCATGCGGCGAAAGAAACAATTTGTGAAACTTTTCGGTCAGTTCAGGTCGGCGAAACGGAATACTGCGCATTCTAATTTCCCGTTACAGACAAAAATTAAGTCTTTAGCCGCAAGGCTTGCTGTTTGAAGGATTCGTAATCGAAACACAGTTAAGACAATTAATTTTGAAAGTTCCCAATTGTAATACTGTTTTGAGAACATTAATTATTGTATTAATTCAGCAATGCTGTAATAGGAGACAGGATTAACGCGACCAGGGAATGGACCATTGCAACAAATATTTACCTTAACTCACTTTGGAATTATTATTGGATCCCCTCCTCGAAACTGGGTGGGTTGATAAATTGTTGTCTATATCCTACTTGAAAAGTTCTAAAAAATAAAGCATTTGTTCTCTTTATCTCAGCTCTAGGACTATTCTACATCTTGAACTTTACCTTGAATACTTTTAACTTTCTCTTATTTCAAGTGTTGCGTTCTTAATTATATTTCCAGCCTCCAAGACAGGTAATCACGAGCTAAATTCTGGTAACATATCCTGATTTCTTCCTGTTCCGGACGGTACGAATACGATCTCGAAGTTGTGGTTTTCCATATCATCGAACCTCCGTTGATGTTACAATTTACGTACTGTAGTAGATGAGCACACATGCAACATTCGCTACTATTAACTTTATTTTAACTTACTCATACAATTTTGTATTTAAAGCGAATAAATCAATTTGAAACCAGATATAGATACAAATTTGACGCACTGATTATAACTGGAAACCGCACACAAATAAAGCAACATATATCACAGACCATTTTTTAACAACTGGTTTCTTCATAACAGCAGCTTCGAAATGATTTCTGAAGTTCCCTATTTCAGAAAAGTTTTGCTCTTTCCGACAATGAAGTACACCCCTTTGTGGTCGCACAATTAAAAGACGAGCCACATTTGCATCGACAATTTTCCAGTGGGTAGAAAGGACGCTTATTAAAGCTTCCTCAGCGGCCATAGAACAATAGAGTCGACGTTGTGAAAAATGTGTACGTCTACAACGCTATTAAGTCCTAATGCGACAGAAGTTTGAAACTGCCGGCCTAATTATTTTGTCAGGAAAGTATCTGGCGGCTTGTAAACTTTATTTAACTCTTCTCGTCGATGGCAAAGTTTGACTGGAAGTAACAGTATCTGGAGCTAATAAAAAATGAAGGCAACGAAATTAAGTTTATTTTATCTCTTCTTATAGAATATGTTAAAAAGTAATTAATGTAATATTTAGCGTTGGCAGTATGGAACCTGACGAGGCCTCACCTGCGAAAGCTGTCGGCGCCGGTGCGGTTGACTATACGGCAGTGTACACACACGCACAGTAGTGTATTGTGTTTGCATGCGTTCTCTCCGGAGAGAAGAACCCTCGGGGAGAGATCTCGCTCTGCTCCGACCTGAGAACAAATTCTACTTTACAGTGCGATGTATCGGTTCTGGCAGGGCATACATTCCCGTCTCGCCAGGGCAGCGTGATTAATACCACCTGCCACGGCCAACAAACCGGCACTGCACAACTTCCTAACAAACAGCCGAATTGCGAACATCATCTCACTTGCAAAACTCAAACAAATATGAATACACGCCAAGCTTGGAAATTTATTTCAAATTTAAAAAATAGAGCGTTGGCCATTATCAACATGCCAATAGCACAAAAATTCCTGACAACGGCCAATATGTTCGCTTCCGTAACCCAAAATGGATATTCACTTACCCTGATACATAAAAGGTAGTTTTGCAAGAGATCGGACAAAGAATTTTCATATTAATTTTCCGGTTCAAAATTAGGCTCTTGATAGAAAATTTTGAGAGGCGTTATCCACCGGGGTCGGAGATGTTGCCAGCTGCCTCCAAATCTGGTCGAGAAATTGAGTCGAGAATGCTGCGTTCCCGTAACAACCTTCATTACGAGTTATCAAAAGGTCGTGGGACAAGTACCACGAGCCGACTTCGTCCTGTAAGATTTTGTAAGCTTGTCCTGTAGCATATATGCGTAGTGTGGTGGGTTTCACGACTTCGACCTTAATTAATATTCTGCTTCAAGGAAGTTAATTCAAGTTTGAAGTAAAATTGCATTGATTATGTTTAAATTATAAAATTTATTAATTAATTATTGGATGATTAAAGGAAAAGAAAATGATTTTAAATATAGTAAATTTATTGAATAAGAGGACATTAATTTTCAATGAGGCAAAAAACAGACAAAAAATTAGTAAAACACAACCAACTATAATTTAAAAGACCTACTTGTTTCGGTCTTGATCTGGACCCTCTTCAGATTGAACTAAATAAAAAAATAAGTGCCTCGAGAGAATATTAAATATTAATTCTTTTGTTCTTAATTAATAATATTAAATCAGCATTTTTGCCATATATAACAACTTTTGATTTTCGCTTCCATCAACTGTTCAGCTAAATGTTATTAACTTTTAATACAGTATTACAAAACGTTATTAGTGTACCTAATTGACAAACTAATTATAAAAATTACCTCTCAAGAAATCGGAATTGAGGCCGAAAATTCGATACATCTCTTAGAAACGCGAAGGATTAGTCCTCAACGAAATTGTTGAAATGAATGATAAATTAATAAGAGCGTGTTTTATGTCAGAAATAAACTAATTGTCTTTTGGGAAGAAACTGACCTTGACTAATTAGCTCATTACAAAACCAATGTCAATACGTGCATGTTTCCGGAATGAACTAAAATCAATTTCAATATACACGATATATGTATGAAGTAAAACCCATTTTGATAGATTATTTCAAAATTATTAATGTGAATTTTAAATACATTCAATTTGTCAAACATGAATTAAAAATCTCCAAGCTACTTCAAAACTGCTTAGGGGTGTAATGAAAATTCTAAAATATTAAAAATTTTACAAAATCGAATAATTAACGGACGCAATTTTTTATAAAACGTATGACTTTATTGCTTACATTGGAATAAAAGTATTCCTGATTTATTTACTGGAATGACATTAATTATCGTCCCTAGGACCAACAATTTTATATACTAAAACAGAAATCAAGGTTAGAGAATGTAGGCTTTCCCAGTGGATAGACTGAATAAGAAGTTATCGGGAATTCACCCGGGTTATGTCATTTGTACAATACAACGTTTCGACGGCTAACTCCTCCACCGTCGTCATTTTCCTGAAGACGATGGCGGAGTTATCCGTCGAAACGTTGTATTTTACAAATGACATAACCTGAAATACCATGAACTTATTATTCAGAAATCAATATGCGAGAATAAAGGCTTCACAAGACATTCGAGGTGTGGTTATACAACAACAGAGGAAATACGCACACGTCAATCGCCAATGACCGACAGCTGTGTAGAGTGAAGTCTTCTCTTTCGAATGAGCAACCTCCCGTTCCTGTAAACAAATTAGTTTTTTTTGTAGCATTCGTTGTGTAAGAGCTGTTGCTTTACGTTTGCTGGAATGGAGCAACGAATCGTTATGAAATTTTAAATGAAACTGAAGAACAGAGTTTATCAAGGTGACACTAACACATC